>PVIU01016351.1:0-45275 GCA_004026605.1 Ondatra zibethicus
GGAACGTGGACAAGTTCTCCAGGCTGTGCTGTGCTCTCCATCACCCTCACCTGAATGATTCGCTGGATGTTGCTCATAATCATGCTTGTTTCCATTGTGACGGACATGTTAGGAAGAAGCATGGGATGGCCAGAGCTATGTCTCTGTAACTCTTCAACCTGCAAAACGGAAGCCAGAAAGACCCCGTGAACACGTGGAACTGCAGAAATACAATTCACCCAGGACCAATCACTTTTTTGGGAGAGTTAAAAATTTCTGAGACAATATCTAAATGTAAGCCTGCTTTCTCTGCTAACTTGATCCCAAAGTGAAGATGAGCACTCTTCTAGGCAAATGACTACAGGCTGTGAGTATGGGAAACAGCTGTGGCTTCTCCTAGTTACCTCCTACTTATTGTCTAATTCTTGTTACACACACACCCTTTTTTTTACATTTTTGTTATCTTTTTTTAAAATTAAATATATATATATATTTTAGATTTATTTATCTTATTTTATGTGTCTTGAGTGTTTTGGCTACAAGGATGCATGTGCTACATGTGTGTGCCTGGTGCATCAGAGAAGAGAACATCAGATCTCCTGAACTGTGAGTGCTGGGAACTGAACTTGGTCCTCTGCAAAAGTGCTCTTAATCACTGAACCGTCTCTCCAGCCCTCTCGTTATTATTTCTTTATTATAATTTCAACATATAAACAATGAGTATTATACTTACTCTCCCTTATTAAAATTAGTATTTATTTATTAAAAATACCCTATGCATTACTATGTGTACATGCGATATGTGAGAGTGTGGACACGCACACCTGTGTCACAGCACATGTGCTAAGTCAGAGTATAATTTGTGTACTACTATGTGTACATACAATACGTGAGAGTGTGGATGTGTAACAGCACGTGTGCTAAGTCAGAGTATAATTTGTGTATTACTATGTGTACATACAATATGTGAGAGTATGGACGTGTAACAGCACGTGTCCTAAGTCAGAGTATAATTCGCAGTAGTCAGTTCTCCCTTTCCATGATGAGTTTCAGGAATAAAACTCAGGTTGTTGAACGTGTTCAGCAAGAGCTCTTACCTGCTGAGCCATCTCTGGCCCAACATTTTCAGAGCCTCAGTTCTGACTTAGTCACCTTAGTCAGGAGATGATCCATTTTATCAGCCACTTTGCTGACCGCCATTCGAATTTCAGTGCTGTGTTGCCGAGCTTCAGTCATGAGAAAGGACGTCACGTCTCCTGATCCTAAACACACACCAAAGGAAAGGACGTCACGTCTCCTGATCCTAAACACACACCAAAGGAAAGGACGTCACGTCTCCTGATCCTAAACACACACCAAAGGAAAGGACGTCACGTCTCCTGATCCTAAACACACACCAAAGGAAAGGACGTCACGTCTCCTGATCCTAAACACACACCAAAAGGAACTTATAAACCTGGAAAGAGGAAACTAAGCGTGGGAAAGTTAAGGGCAGTTTTAGCAGAGGAAAGAAAGGACCCCTTCCATGTACTAGGACATACAGTAAGTGATTTCACACTGTCAGGATAAAACATAGAAGAGGGAATAAAGACAGGACTCACAAGCTAATAATAACTAGGTTATACTCCTGCAAAATATATCAAGGGCTAGAATCTGGCTAAGTGTATATCCACTTGGGACTACTACAATCCTGGCACTTATATTGCTTCCCCTTTCACCAAACTGCATACCAGGCATTGCATAGGCATCAGGAATACAATCATGAAAAAACATAGTTCCAGATCTTAGTGGGCTTCAATTGGGAAACTAACATATAAACAAATCATTACAACAGAGTATGTTAAATGCAAAATGGGCATAGTAGCACATGACTAACTCATACAGCACATGGAAGATTTGGAGTTCAAGATCAGCCTGGGCTTCATGAAATACTATCTCAAAAACAATTTTTTAAGGGGGTGACTTCAAGAGCAAAAAGTAAGCCATGTATAAAGTACAAAAGTAGCACCTTAAAAACAGTAATCTTTTGGTGACATTCATATGCAGTTGTGTCTGTGGAGCAGTGGAAGGAGAAATGGTGAGCCAGAGGAAATGCCAGGTTGGAGGGATGTAAAAGTGTTTCAAAGATGGAGAAAGAACAGGGCTCCATGGCATGCCAACGTGGGGCTGACCAAATCCACTTAGAAGCCTGAAAGAGCTTGGGAAGTTATTCTAGATAGAAAAGAATAGAGTTAAGCATGGCTTTTTGATAGCAGCACTTTCTTGGGTGGGCTCTGCTTGCTAGAGGCAAGTGCTCTCATTTAAGAGAGGCTTCCTGACTCAGCTTTAGCTGCAAAACCCTGCAGCTTGTTAAAGAGGTGCTGCCACCAAACACTTAAATGGTGTTGATAAAAAGCTGACTGCATACTTTTTGGTGGTGGCAGGAGCCTTGAAACGCCATAGTGTTGTGGCAATAAACATGGCTCCAGCCAGTACCTCCGCCATGAGGCTGGACTCTCACAAAAAAGCTAAGGAATAGACTGGATCCAGCCAAAGCCACAGCTTTAGTCCTAGCCATATTGCTTAGAAAATTAATGGCTCATGTGGTCAGAAAAAGAGAGATATACAGTAAAGACAGATTCAAAGACGAAGAAAACCTTTGAATGGTTTACTGTGTGTTTAAAAATATATGTAGGCTTGGAAAAAAAAAATAAAGTCCTTAAAAGAAAAAAGAGAAAAATAGAGAGTAATTGGGTGTTGTGGCACACACCTTTAATCCCAGCACTTGGGAGGCAGAAGCAGGCAGATCTCTGTGAGTTCAAGGACAGCCTGGTCTACAGAGTGAATTCCAGGACAGATACACAGAGAAACCCTGTCTCAAAAAGCCAAAAATTAAAAATAAAAATAAAAGAAACAGAGTTTAAAATAAAGCCAAGTAAAGATGAAAAATATACAGAGACTCTGAATACTGTATGTTGCTATGTTCTCTTTAAATTATTTGAATGCTTAGGAAGGAGCAATAGCTGCTAAAAGATATTTGTTTATAAATGCTGCTGAATTAATCCAAGATAGATATTTTGAAAATACCTTGACTTCAAAATTGAAGTCAAAAGCTATGTTACTTTGGAGAAGAGGTTTTGTTTTGTTTCCACAGGAAATGAGAAGCTGTGGATTCATTCTGAGTTAAGAAAAATCAGGCGTGATCAAGGAAGACCACCTGAGAAATCTCCAATAGGAATAGATGGCCCAGATGTCTGAGTTCTACATCCAGAACAGATTCAAGATGCTGCCTGAGATGATCAAGCCTCACAGGATACTTCAGTCAGGACTGGATCATAACTCTAAATTTTCTTTAGGTCCCCATAAGATAATCAGCGCCCCCAATCAGTAGGAAGTAGCCTGGAAAACTATGCCCACATTCCCAAAAAATGGACTATGAATATTTTCCTTTGTTTAGAATGTTGGTTACAAGTTGTTATGGATAATGGTCAGGAGAAAAGCTAAACAAAGGATATTAGATTCAGAGGTCTTGTTTAAAAAAGGGGGGCGGAGTGCTGTGGGCAATGGTCTTTTATTCTGCCACTTGTATTATTTTTAATAAAATGCTGATTGGCCAATAGCCAGGCAGGAAGTAGAGGCGTGGCAACGAGAATTATAGGAAGAGAGAAGTTTCAGTCTGCAGTTGTGACCCAGCCACAAAGGAAGCAAGATGTGACTGCCTCGCAGAGAAAGGTACCAAGCCATGTGGCTAATAATTTGGGCTAATATAAGTTATAAGAGTTAATAAGAAGCCTGTGCTAATAGGCCAACCAGTTTATAATTAATGTAGACCTCTGTGTGATTCTTTGGGACTTAACAACTGCAGGATCGGGCGGGACAGAAACCTCTATCAACAGCTCCAGATAAAGGCTGCATTTAGGAAGCCCTTCCCACTGTAAATTAGTCTGTTGGATATACTTGTTTCCTCTTGCCACTATCTGATGCCAAAGTGATTACTAAGCAAAAGACAAGCTGCACACCATGACAGAAAAACAACACATCAGTCAACATTTTACCTGCTTTGTTTACAAAACACGCCTATGCTTGTACAAGTGCATAAAATACACACAAAGTTGCCCAAGATGCTCTTCTATGACAGAAAGGACAGTTACATTTTTTACTGCTTGACATTTTTATTAAAGTGAATTGCTTTCATAATTTAGAGTTTTTAACAAAATAATTTTCATCTGGAACATTCAACACCCACAACAATGCTCATGCTTCCTCTCAGTCCCTCCAGTATCTGCTCCTTCACTCTGTTATATACTCTAGTCACTCTGACAGGGGACAAGGGCTGGAAGGAGAGCGTGGAGGAAAAAAGACGCAGAGAGTGTGGACCAAGGGACTTTGGGGAAGATACAAATGTTCTAAAAATTGGATTGTTGTGATAGATGCACAACTCTGAACTTTTCCAAATAAATAAATAAATAAAGGTGTTTGTTCCACAAGCTCAAGGAACTGAATTTGAATCCCCAGCACCCACCAAAAATAGTAACAAAAAAGTTGAGCATGGTTGTGTGTACCTGTAACCCCAGCACTGGGGGGTGGACACAGGTAGATCCTAAAAGTTCCCAAAGTCTACCCAGAACGGCAGATTTCCAGTTCACTAACAGGCTTAGTCTCAAAATAATAAGCTACAGACCAATAGAGGAAGACATTAAATGTTCTCCTCTGGTCTCCACATATATGTACATACACAGCATACACTATATATATAAATGAATCATGGTGTATAAATTATAACTCAGTCAAGCTGTTAAAACAATGAAAAGAAAGAAAGGGTAGAGAGCTGTGGGAAGTGGAAACACAATGGGAGGGAGGAGAGGCTGGGAGGAGGAAGGTATTCCCTACCTTGAAAGTGGGGAGCCTGGGACAGTGGCACTGGGTACAAGGGCCGAACAGGCTGCAGCTGCGAGGTAACTGAGCATGCCTGAGGATATGTGTAGGCCTGCACACCTGCACAGGGCTGAGAAAATGACCAGTTACTTGTTTACTTTCCTATGATAGAACAAAACAGATAAACAGGGAGGAGGCTGATAAGACCAGGGTGAGGCAGTTGTCTATGGGACTTGATGGTACCTGGTCACTCCAGTCCTACCCAGAACCCGAGGAACAGGAATCTTGGATCACTACCCAGTCCTCTGGCAATGTGATTTAATGAATTTATTCCCTACTATCAGGCATATTTTTAAGAAAAACTTGAAACTAAGCAAACCCTGTTTGGTTTCTTTTGAAGTTATTCTTCAAGATTCAAAACTAAGCCAGTTTCCTGGAAGCCTCAGGATGACTCTCCCCTGATAGAGTAATTTTTTTTTTTATTTTAAAGGCTTTTTAAGCCAGGTGGTGCTGGTGCACACCTTTAATCCCAGCACTCGGGAGGCAGAGGCAGGCAGATCTCTGTGAGTTCGAGACCAGACTGGTCTACAGAGCTAGTTCCAGGACAGGCTCCAAAGCCACAGAGAAACCCTGTCTCGAAAAACCCAAAAAATAAATAAAAAATAAAGGCTTTTTAAAATCATTGTATGCATGTGTGTCTATGCACAAATGTGTGGGGGCTTCTAACCCACCCAATATGGTGGGTTCTTAACAGTTGAATCATCCATTGCCCAGCTCCTAGACTCTGTTTTTTACGTGTTTTCAGACAAGGTTTCATGCAGGTCAGGCTAGCCTCAAAATCACTACATAGCTGAGGACACCCTTGCATTCTTGATGTTCCTGCTTTCAGCTCCTTAGGGCTGGGACTGCAGACGTTTGCCGCCATGTCCAACACTCTAGCTAGATCGGATGCTTATCTGGGTGACCAGGGGCTCTCATTTTCTGAACTGGAATATCTCAACTGTGAAAGGAAGATGTTACTGTTTTATGGGGATTTGATGCATGGACTAAATGAGGTGATACAGGCAAACCCTTAACAACTGCGAATTAAGTGCCTGGCGAAAGGTAAAAGCTCAATAAACATTTGCTATTATTCTAAGAAGAGTCATTCTTTCCCCCATAGGAAACTAGCTTATTTCTAAAGACAATATAATAACCCAAACATTGTTTAATTAAAACAAAAATTCTCAGTCTATGACAGAGGGATTTTCCATTTTGGGAGACTTTTTTCATTTTTGATCCTCTGTTCAGAATCACCATGGAGGGTGGGGGCTGAACAGAGAGCTATTGCTATGTTATGTGCACCTTTACTATGTGCCAGGCCCAGGCTCTAATAGGTACTTTGCATATACTTGCACTTAATCTTTCACTGAAACTTGTAAACAAAAAACATTATGTGGTTTTAGGGATAAGAAAGTAGTAATTTAGGGAGAGGGAAATTACAGACACTTCACCCTCACTCCTAAGTGTGGACGAGCACTTGACATTCTCATGCTTTAATTACAAACACTGACTTGGAGAACTACTGCCATGTGAAAAGGAGAGAAGGGATCTTCTATGTTCACACAAGAAGACCAATAGAAATTAATCTCATGACTAAAGTCGTTTTAAATAATATTGTTACCAGAGGGCTGGATGTGGACCGTTAATCTCAGCTTTCAGGAGGCAAGCAGATCTCTGAAAGTTCGAGGTCAACCAAGACAACATGAGACCCTGTTTCAAAATAACAAATAACAAATAAAAATATATTAATTAAAAAAAATAGTTACCTGGAAGTTCTGA
This sequence comes from Ondatra zibethicus, assembly GCA_004026605.1. Taxonomy (NCBI): domain Eukaryota; kingdom Metazoa; phylum Chordata; class Mammalia; order Rodentia; family Cricetidae; genus Ondatra; species Ondatra zibethicus. The sequence goes on from PVIU01016351.1 coordinate 6,655, forward strand.
GCATTTCCAGTTACAGCTGAGTGGGAATCAAGGGGTGTAACTTGCATCAAGGCAGCAGAGGGCGTCTGGAACCCAGACACAGATGGCTGAGGTGCTAGGATAAATCAAGATATGTTTACTGTTATCCATCCTTGCTTCTTGTGTTAACACAAAAACACAACTTTATCTCAAAGGGGACAAGACATAATTTATTTTGGAGCCAAATATGTATGGCCATTACCAGGGAACACCAATTTCCATGTTCCTATGCAGTCAACAGTTTCATGAAATTTTCACAAATCTAGACAGTTTTAAAATACAGTGGTAGAAACATCAGGTAGGTATGTTCTGCAAAGGGAAGAGATCTCATTTTCAGGCCTCAGATGCTATCTGACCACATTGTTAGCTTTTGGTTGATGGAGTCTAGAGGCTAGTACTCTGTATATTCCAAAGGATTTACCTAATAGTGACACAAAGAAGGACAATAAATAACTATTAAGCATGTGCTAGGGGTAGCATGGGAGAGCTGTCCCTATTTCTGGTGGAACAGCCCTGCAGCTACCCAGGCCCAGACCCAAGGATATGATTCGGCCAGCCCCATCATCCACTCCATCTGTGATCTCCTGGAGCATGTGAAGGATCTGACCTGCAGACCCAAAGCGGCAGGATCTTCACAACAAAGGGCAATAACAGGATATTCAGGAGGAGTCCAAGTGAGCACCAAGCAACAACAGAGTAGTAGAAACCAGAGGCCTCAAACCAGACCAATGACTCTGCAATGAACACTTGCAAGTAAAGATACATGGACAAAGAGGTTCACAATGTGACTCACGGTGTCACACTGTAGGTTCATGATGGCGGATGCGAAGGGATGGGGAAATGAATGGGGTTAAGATACATAATGTAAAAGATAAATAGAATAAATAAATAATTTTCTTAAAAATTAGGGGTGCTAAAGATAGCCCAAGATAAATTACAACTGGTCTCTGGACCTGCTGGAAACCTCCTTTTGCACAGCCTCTCATAAGTTGGTCAGCTTTGTAGAAGGTCCAGTGCCAGGTGGGGCTCTTTCCAGGAACTTTCCCTTCACACTCCTAAGTTTGGGCTAGCACTTGACATTCCCGTGCTTTAAACCAGACCACTTTTCCCACTTAGTCTCCCAAAGCAGCTTCATGGGCATGCCAACAACGGATAAAAACAGTGTTCCCTCGTGCATCTGACTCAGATCCCGTCTGCTGACACAAGTGAAAATAACAGAAGGAGCTGTCTCAACAGCTGAGAACAGACTTCCAAAGGGGACAATGCAACACAGCAAAAATCACAACGAACAGGCTGAATCCATTGGACTCTGAAAGTGTTCTACAGGACAAACTGACAAGTCCCTAACCCAGGCCCCAGTACTGACAATACAAGTTAATAATCTAAAGAATACTGATGAAAACTTGGATCCAATTCAAGCGCCAAGCCTTAGAGGTTCCTTTCTTACCCTGTGAGGCCATCTGTGGTAACACTGGATGGGCTGGCTGAAGAGAAGGCTGAACAGATGGTGTCACCAGGGACTGCCCAGCTCCTCGTAAAACAGTCGCATCCTGAAAGAGGCACAAGGGTTGGTCTCTATGTCTAGGCCTTTAGCTGAAGACTGAGGCTACCCGTCTCTAACTCTGCCTGCAATACAGAATTTCCAGGCAAGAAAGAAGGAAAGGCATGCAGAAAGCCAACAGTCAAGGCATGACTTGTATGAAGCAAGCATTCCATTATACAAGAGAGAAAGAGCCCTTCTTCCTATAAGTCATATCAAATAAAAACACAGTTCATTTCTGCGGATATTCTAAACTGTCGTTTCATCATTTCAAGCACCTTCACCAACAGATCCACAGAACACACCTGACTGATCTAAGCTGCTCCCACAATAGGGGCTCCAACAAGGAAAGCCAGCAACAATGCAGCCTCACCTCTTCTGCCACAACATTTCACAGAGCTCAGAGCAGTCAAGGACACTGGACAGAGTGGGACTCACTGCACCTCATTACCATGCTGGCTTTGATGCTGGCAGTTTAGAATGTTGTCCGAATTCTTTTGTTGTTGTTTTTTTTATTGTTGTTGTTGAGAAAGTTTTTTTGAGTCTTTCTATGCAGCTGTGGCTGTCCTGGAACTTGCTAAATGGACCAGACTGGCCTCCTGCTCTGCCTCCTAAGTGCTGAGATTAAAGGTGTACGTCAACCACACCCAGCTGTTTGCTCTCAATCTTAAAATATTTTTTTAAAAATCATAAAACCAAAGCTGTAACTCTAAGCAAAGCTGCTCCGTGTTCTTGCTTCATGCAAGGACAGAAAGTCCTGACACAAAATTCATGACACAAATAATCTGCTGTGCTGTGGTTTAAGACTGTCCCTTCTTGGTCATTGTTATACTTTAAAGCTCCTCCAGCCCCTAATATTCTCTTCTGGGAAAATTGGCCAACTGTTAGATTTTTAGCAATTTCTAAATCAACTCAAATGTCTATCAGGCGAGTAAAAGGAATTATGATAAATAGAAGGCCACTGAATTGCCTTTAAAGCTATATACTTTATGTATATTACTGATATTAACATAGGCATTTATGATATAATATTAAGTTTAAAAGTTTATAAAGCAATATATGAAGAAAATGACCCTTTGTTAAACAAATTCTTTATACTTTTTAATTACTATATAATAAAGTAACCTGGTTTTAGTTACTTATATTTAAATTTTAATTAATTGTATATTTAAAAAGTAATTTTTAGACAGGAGGTGGTAGTGCATGCCTTTAATCCCAGCACTCGGGAGGCAGAGGCAGGCAGATCTCTGTGAATTCGAGGCCAGCCTGGTTTACTGAGGGAGTTCCAGGACAGACTCTAAAACTACAGAGAAACCCTGTCTTGAAAAACCAAAAAGAGTAATTTTTAATTAATTATATTATCCAAATTTTATTTATAGAAACCAGGAAAATAATAACAAAATAGTAAGCTGCCTTTAAAATGTTAGAATCATCCAGGAAACAAATAAAACAATACTATAAAAAATAAAGCCTATTTCAGAGCACATTTTATATCTTTTCATTTTATTTTTTTATTTTATTTATTTTTGTTTTTTCAAGACAGGGTTTCTCTGTGTTGCTTTGGAGCCTGTCCTGGAACTAGCTCTTGTAGACCAGACTGGGCTCAAACTCACAGAGATCCGCCTGCCTCTGCCTCCCGAGTGCTGGGATTAAAGGCATGCGCCACCACAGTCCAGCTTATCTTTTCATTTTATATCAAATGAAAAAATTCTCAAAAATAAATCTATCATATATCTTAGTTCATTTGAAAAAGAACTGTCTGATCAGTAACAAGCTAACCAATGAGAAAAGGCTTAAGTTACTTTATATTCTTGTTGGTTACAAATTTAGATATAAATAAATGTAAAATAATCATTTTTCTAAAAGATATGCCATATTTCTAAGATCTAAAAATGGGAGTGTTTTCTTTTATATGTGTGGGTTTATATGTGTTCATGTGTGTATATAGGAGGGCATGTGCACATGTGTGCACTTTTGTGCATGTGGAGGTCAGAGCTCAACACTGAGTGTTTTGCATGATCACATTCCACCTTAATTTTGAGTCAGAGTCTCCCACCAAACCTAGAGCTCACTGACTGACTAGGCTGACTGGCTCGGAAGCCTAGGGATCCCTCTGCCAGAGCCTCCTCAGAGCTGGGATCACACACAGGCTGTGCCATCACCTGGCTTTTACATGGTGCAGGAGAGGTACCTAGGTTTGCACAGCAAGCACTTTCCCATAACTGAACATCTCCCTAGCCTGGAGATGCTTTCTAAGCAAAATGTCAAGAGCAAAAAGCAAGGGGGATTGGTAGATAATCAACAAAATTCTTAAACTTCTAAACAACACCCTTTTTGTTTTGGTTTGGTTTTTGTTTTGAAAGATAGGGTTTCTCTATGTAACAGCACTGGTTGTCCTAGAACTCGCTTTGTAGACCAGGCTGGCCTCCAACTCACTGAGATCCGCCTGCCTCTGCCTCCCAAATGTTGGGATTAAAGGTGTGTGCCGCCACCACCTAGCTAAATAACATTTTTAAAACACAAGAAAAAGCATTATATATAAAGTCATAAAATGTAACAGTTTGGTATTTAAACAACAGGTATTATTGGCAAGAAGACCCAAAATGATCCAAACATTCAATCAACAAACATGGATGTAAGCCAGTAGTGGTATAGTCCTATACACTAGGGAGGCTGAGGTAGGAAATCACTTGAACCCAGGAGTTACAAGAGTAGGCACCATGGTGAGACTCATGTTCTTGAGTCAGATGTGTAGGATTTACCTCCATTTGGGGAAGGCCGAATTACAGAAGAAAGACATGTATCCATACTAATCTCATACTTTCTACTTCTAATTCAACTTATTTCAACCAAAGAAACAGAAGATGGCAGCATCTGTACAATGCATTTTAATACAGTCAAGGGGACGTACTTCCGTTTCTGAGTCATTGGAATCCAGCTGTGGTGGAAGGATGGGCAGCATGGGCTGGCCCATTTTAGCCATCCGAGAGATCAGCTTGGCCTTGACTGTATCAGGATTCTAAAACGAAGGCACAGACATTACTGAGACTGAGGTTGCTCTCAAATAGGTCTACTTCTTTGCCTTGTGTCAAAACCTTTAACCGTACGATTCCCTTTCTGAAACCATTTCTTCTAAAAAGCAAGAATTATTCATGATACCAAATACAATGCAAATGCAATGTTAATACAGTACTGAGGAAATAACGACAAGAAAGAGGTCTGTCTGTTCACATTCAGCTCATATGCAATCCCTATAGTGCCCCCTAAAAACTAAGAATTAAAGATGTCATATATATACAATTAATAATGACAACAGTAAAACTAAGTGCCTATAGATCTAGAATGGACTGCTTTTATATACATCATCTCTTTTAAATCGAGTGTCCTTACTGTAAAATGTGAGTGCTAATACAAACTTGGTTTAACTTCCTAGGTTTAGAAAGTTTTTTCCCCATTAGACCAATTACTTGTGAAGTGTGTCCTGCTGTGGCTGAATGGTCACAGGGCTGGAGGAAGGGCCTGGCTTCACCCATCACCTACGGTACCCAGCAGCAAGGGGAGGCCTTGCTTGAACTTGAAGTTCTTTTTCTATCATCTGGTTCACCTCCAGCACACTCAGAGCCTGCATGGACCAAGCAGGGCAACAGGAAACTACCTTTTCATGCCTTCTAAAGGCATTCAAATCCAAATTTACTGAAATAGCTGTTGATCTTCTCCTCTGACCATCAGAGAAACAGAAAATCAGTGACCTGCTCAAAGTCAAGCAGTGGATGAAGCCTCACTTTCTCTGGGAGAATAAAATCACAAGATGGTCACTCAAGTAAATGAGTGCTCTCCAATCTTCCTCACGCACACACACTTTCTTTGGTGGTAGTGGCAGTTACAGAATTTTTTGTTCAAGATAAAATACACATAGCATAAAATTATACTAGCATCAACTGTAATATAAACAATGTTTATTAAGCACTTATAATATGTCAGATATAATACTGAAAACTCAGCAAGTGTTCATTTCCTTATGTCAATTTACATCCAAAGAAATAAACCTGCTTAAAGAGTGAGTTCTTCAAGGTCACACAGAATAAGCAACAGAGAAAGCCAAGGATTAAGCTCTGATCCATTTCTGGTGGAGTACATGGCATCTCTGAGATGGAAGTGCACTTTACTGGTGGGTTCCTCCCAGCCTCACACCGCTCTCCTAGCACCACCACTACTGCTCGTTAAGAACAGTTTTGCACAGGCCCTGCGCCCAGGGCTTTAAGAGCATCTTTAACCCTCACAAGAACTGTAAAGGGGCTGTGAAAATTATTTCCACTGCAACAATAAAGAAACTGAGAATTTGAAAAGTTAGATCATTTTCTCAGACCATACGCCTTTAATTCAGAACTACTGATGTAAAAGCACAAGCTAATTTCTACTGACTGATTTCCAAGTAGGATAAAAAGAATATTGTAATAATTAATTTCTATCCTAAGTCAGTGGCTCTCAAACCACATACTAGGCACATAAAACCATGCACTCCAGGGCTCAGGGGTACAGAATCATACTTACTGTATTTAAAGTTGGCTGTTCACTGAAAGAGTTAGATTTGGAACGAAGAGCCGGCTCCCTGAAATGAAATAAAACATCCTAAGATAATATACAATCTATAATCACAAACCCAAATTAAGATGGCTTAAAAACATTGCTTTTGAAATGTTCAACCGAATAGCTAAAACAGAATTTTAACTCCTCTTTATTTGTATAGTCTTTGAAGGCCACCAAAGCTGAACAATCTTTCAAATTCATTTCACTTTCTCATTCTGTATTCATGCCCTTTGCCCTTTGCTCAGCTTTCTTCCAGAGTTTTGCAGATATTCTTATGCCACTTTTATAGGCTATTAATCTATTGTCTGAAGAATCTGATGCAGCATTTTTCCATTTTCCTGATCCTGTTTATTTTTTTCCAATTACTTAAAATTGACTGCAGTTTCAAACTATATCTCAGGGACCATGTTGAAGAATCCTAGAGCTTGCCATGGCCCTAACGTCTTACCCAGATTTGAGAGGCAGTGGTATGGGTGGTGTCACAACAGGGTCACCTGAGAAGCTGTCAGCAGTAGGTATGGGGGAGGGTGCTGCAGAGTCCCTGGAGCTCACACTGTGGCCATCAGAGCCATAATCTCTAGCCAACTTCACCTGGGGGAAACAGAATGTGCAGGCTTACCTTTCCATAGTCTCTTTTATTTATTCTTTGCATACAAGCTATTGCCTATTCATATAGGTATGCAGAAGACAAAGGAAATGGTTAGTTACAATTTAGCTACCATTATATCATCTGTGAGTATGAATGAGGGCATGTGTGCTTTTACAAATGGGGCTATAGCTTTATAGCTGTTCTGCTTACTTGCTTATACATTAATGCATTTCCATGTCACCAAATATTTATCTTCATTGCTTTCAGCTACTGAAAAGTTGTCTAACTTATAGATCATGCTCTTTCTTGCTATGATCTACAAGGTAAAGATTTTTCTGTTTCAAAGAATTTTTGAAACAGAAGTCATAAATATACATGCTATTATAAAAACCTATTTCACATAATTAGATGATTTATTTCTATCACAAATAATATGCTTTAATGTCTAGCTCTATGTCTAGATCTTTGCATATAATCTTAGATATTTCCTGAGTACAAATTCCTGTAAGTTAAATTACTGGATAAAAGGTGTACTCCTGGGCCCGGAAGATTACTAAGTGGGTAAAAGCACTACCCATCAAGACCGACAACTTGAATCCGATTCTCATAATCGACAGGGTGGAAGGAGAGACTGAGTCCTCTGACCGTCACATGTGCATTATAGCATGCACACACACGCACACACACGCACACACACGCACACACACGCACACACAGAGCAAATGTTTTTAAAGAGTATGCTCATATTTTAAAAGTTTTGCATAAACTATTGAGTCACTTTTGTAAAATCTGAACTGGCCCACAGGCACAGCAGTCTGTGAACCTTTCCCAACTCCCTGACGTGCTATGTAAGGGGTATCATTATCAGCTTTGTCAACTTAATATGCTTGTCAGGCTCCAATTGTTTGTTTAAAGATAATTTTCTTATTTTTAAATTACGCATAGATGGGTGTGCCTGCATGACTTTATGTGCAGCACTTGCACACAGGTATCTGCTAAGGCCAGCAGTAACTAACGGATCCTCTGGAATTAGAGTTACAGGCTGTCATGAGCTGCCTCATGTGAGCCCTGTGCTCTGGCAAAGCAGTAAGTTATCTTAACTACTGAACCATCTCTCCAGACCTCCTTTTTCTTTTTCTTTCTTTTTTTTTCCCAACTCAAGGTCCTCTTGGCTTTTTGTTCAATCAGCATATAAAATATCAGATATGACAAGGCATTTTTAAGTGAAGTATATTTTAGTAAATACTCTCCCCTCATCTCCCTCATCCTTATCCCATTCCCCTTCATTTTCCCTTTCCAGTCTCTTTTCCACTCTCAAGTATGCTTTTCCTATTTTCTCTCTCCCTTTCTTTGAGACAGGGTCTCACTATGTAGCTTGGGCTGTCCTGGAACTCACACTGTAGACCAGGTTGGCCTCAGACTCACAGAGATCCACCTGTTTCTGCTTCTCCAATTTTGAGACCAATGGCATGTGCCACTATGCTCAGTTTTAATTTCTTGATAACTGGTAAAGTAGAAAACTTTTGGTTACATTTACAAGTCAGTATTAATAGTTTTGAACTAGTTTGTTGTCTATCATTACCCATGATTTCCCCAAGCTCAAAGAAAAATCTAGAAGATGTTTAAAAATAAAAAAGGCAGCTGGGGGACATGTGGTAAGAAGATTAGATTGGCCCAGCAAAGAGAAAGGTCTCCCATTAGGAGGGCTACCTACATATAGTCATCCTATTTATTATTTGTACTATATTTTATAGTTTATAGTCACCAGCACACCATATAAACATAACAATAACAAGGTCTTGGGAAAAGGAATACTATAAACTAACCAAAATTTATTGTTGTTTTAGTATAGAAATTATAGATATTATAGACTTTGCAGATCAGGCTGGCCTCAAACTCACTGAGATCCACCACCTGCCTCTACCTCCCAGGTGCTGGAATTAAAGGTGTGCACCACCACCACCTAGCAGGTGACAAGACTTTTACACACTAAAAAAAGACAAGACAATGAACTCCAAGTCCATTCTCAGAGAAAACCACTCAAGATTTCTTCTAAAGCTTTCAGAAATTCCTATGAACACATGACTATATATATGTCTTTTATGTATGTGTTTATATATACATATATGGGAATATGTATGTATACAAATATATATGGACATCATTAACACTCACCACCATACCAGCATGTCCATGTTGATTCTGGGAAATGAACTCAGACCTCATGACTGAAGGAAAGTACTTAACAAACCTTCTCCCTACCCTGCCATTTCTATTTTTAAAAAGCAATCTGTATCTTCATATCTGATTTACAAGCATAACACAGGTCAGTTTCACTTACCCGCCTAACTTCTACCTCAAACACCAAGACTGCGTCTGTTGGCTGGGCCCAGCCTATCACTCCTTCAGAGCCAGCAGCACAGGCTGAAGGAATGATAATTAATCGTTTTCCTCCTTTCTTCATGCCCAATAGTCCATCCTCTAAGCCCTATAGAAACCAGAAGTGGGGAAAAACTCATCAGACAAAAAGAACATGCACACAAACACATAAACTTACACATATATACCACACACACAATAAATAAACTAAAAAAGGAATAAAAGCTAGCATATCTGGAGTTGGGCAAAACATTTAAATGATTGGGGGGGACAGAATTAAATACTATTAAAAGAGAATGGAAGCTAACACATATTAATCACATTTTTACAGGTTCTATGGTTAAGAATTTCACCTGCTTTGTTTAATTCCATCTGTTTGTTTAATCTCATGATTGCTGGCATAGCCTTCACTTAAGTAAGAAAAGGGAGTTTTGGAGGTTCAATAGCTGCATTAAAGACCATACACTCAGTAGGTATTAAGCTGATGTTGGACATGAGATCTGTCTAACTTCAAGGAGTATGCTTTAACTATTTAATAGAAAAAGTCTCTAAAGAATTTGGAGGGAACAGGCATAGGCAATGAAGAGAAAAAAACCTTTTGCACATGAATGAACAGACCCAGCACAATGCCCTAACATGCCCAACACCATGACACTGATCATATGCTAAAATACTCATTGATAAGCAAAATTCACAACTCAAATCATAGAGCGGTGCTCCTCATGCTACATCAAATCAAACAGGTGAGAATCGCGCAGTATGGCAGTTGCTGGAAGAAGCAGTGCCACCTCTCCATTGGGCTGTGGGAACAATGGAATAATTTCGTCACAGCCTTAGAAGGAAAAAGAAAGGGAAGATCCAAGAAAACAAATGTACTCATCTTCAATATAAGAAGCTTCTAATAGGTAAACATTTCCCCAGTGTCAACAGTGTAGAAAACACCTTCCTACCCTTCAACCAAGCATTTCCAGATTCTAGAGGTTAAGGACAGGTTAGGCATACTACAACATTTAAGCTAAATTCCAAAACAGGCTTTTACCTTGACAACTTTTCCTGACCCCAATTTCAGGCGAAGTGGTTTATCTTTGTTAGCAGTAGAGTCAAAAACCTGCCATTTGGTAAAGTAAATAAAGTCAACTCAGTTTCAAAAACAATAATAATCATGATGATAATCAACTAACAGGGTCAGTACTTCCAAACAAGAAATGACAGGTATAATGGACACATAGCTCCTATAGAAATTAAAAAGATAGGACTACATTATGGTTGGAGGTTATCACAACGTACGCCCCAGGAAAAATGATTTACCAAACTGGAGAGCAGCATACTTCTAGCACCATCAGCTAAAGCACCTTTTTATCTATAACAAACGTTTTCAGTAACTATACTCATTTGGTGCTGATACAGTCCTGCCAGGAAGTTGGAATGAGGATTACTAACCTCTCTGTACAAACGGGAAAACCAAGAGTTTACAGATTTGGTCCAGGTCAAACTGGGATACAACTGGGACTTAATCAGCTCACCATCCTTTTTTGATACAGGTTTTTACTATGTAGCCCCGGCTGGCCTGGAATTCACTATGTAGACCTGGCAGGCCCCAAACTCCTAGAGATCCGCATGCACCTGCCTTCCAAGTGCTGGAATTAAACATCGGTGCCACTACGGCCCACACAGTCACACTTTTTAAGTCATACAATTCTTTCTGTCAGATCACATTGCTTTTGAGAATTTAGTATTAAAAACAGAAAATTTTCAACATATTTACAGTGTCTGTTAAAAGGGAAATGGTAGGTAGACACAGTGGCATATGATTTTAATCCCAGCACTCTGGAGAAAGGGCAGAGTCAGGCAGATTTCTGTGAACTCCAGGCCAGCCTGATCTACTTAGCAAGTTCCAGGCCATCCAGGGACACATAGTAAGCCCTGTTTCAAAAAGAAAAAGAAATATGGTGAGAAGTTTTAAAAATAAGATCTATTTCTTAAAGATATATTCAGGTTTAAAAGTGGTAGTGAGGACAAGACACATACATCAATTATCCTTGGAAACTGTGTCCCTCCTAGAGATGAGGTGGGGTTCAGGGCACTGAGCATTTCATGAATGTGCCCCAAAGCAGTTGTGGACACTGATTCAGCCTCCACAGGGTTCTACTGACCATAGTTCACTTTCCATTGCACATGGAAGATCACAGGCCACTTACATAGAAAGAACTTGGAAAATACACTGTCTTACCTGGCCCAGCACCTGATTCTGAAGGAGCCAGCCAGTATAGGTTACTTCCAAAGAGTCTCCAATGTCTACTGCAGGACCCTCTGCTGCAACCAGATCCTGACATAGCACTGCATCCAAGGAAGAATTGCTATTGCACTTGGCCACACACACCTGCAAGGTCAAAATCAGAGCACCATCAGCTTGGTTGAAGCTTCATACGTACCCATTCAGTCACCACTAATATTCTTTCTCAAATAGCTGCATACTAACAAACAGATTACAAGTTTAGAAGTAAGCCATTCCAAAGTTAGTAATCTGGCCAGGAATCAAGGTGTCTAAGAAGACAGTATTGGAGTCAGAATATCTGGGTACAGATCCAGGCATTGCCAGTTCTTAACTCTGACCTACAGCAATTAACTTAATCTCCACATATCTATCTACCCATTCCCACTTGCAAAATGAAGAAGAGCTTTGCAAATCTTATAGGGTGGCTATGAAAACTAGACAGGCCAGTTCAAACAGAGTGCTTAGCAATGCGCCCAGGAAATAAAAGTAAGTATACAGAGGCTCTGATCTCATGATCTAATTATCAACTCCCAAAGACCTAACCTCCTACTACCATTACCTCAGTGATTAGATTTCAATAATCTCTGAGGGAAAGGCACATTCAAACCATAGCAGATAACATCCATATTACAAGCTTCCTAAATAATTTTTCATGTGGAAAGATAAAATACAGAAAATATAGAACTCTTGAAGGAATACACATACTTACACTTATTATACACATTAAAAAAGCAATATAATGTGTTAATATGTGTTACTCTGGGTTGATGTAGGACGGTCTTTCTGTATGCTGTGAATATATGTTGCTCTCATTGGTTGGTAAATAAAGCTGCTTTTGGCCTATGGCAAGGCAGGATAGAGCCAGGCAGGAAACCCAAGCAGAGACACAGGAGAAGAAGGGCGGAGTCTGGGAGACTCAAGCAGCCGCTGAAGGAGCAAGATGCCAGAGCACTGGCAAGCCATGGGCCACGTGGCAATACACGGAATAGATATGGGTTAATTTAAATGTAAGGGCTAGCTAGTAATAAGCCAACCATTTATAATTAATATAAGCCTCTGAGTGATTATTTTAAAAAACGGCTGTGAGGGGCAGAGAAAAGCCCCCCTTACACTGGAGAGTAAGGCTATGAGTGTGTTATGCTTGTGGAGGGAGCACAGGGACTAAAGTCCTGGGATTCTAAGTACGCACCGCCACTCTTGGCTTTCTCTTTATCACATGAACAGAACTCAAGTCCTCATGTTTACATGACAAGCACTTTACCAAGTAGCGTTTAAATGATTTTTTAGATGTTTTTCTAAAATGAGTTTATAAAATTTTAAGTCTTTTGAAATGCTACTTTTGCAGGCTCCACTTACCTTTAAGAAAATTGTGTAGCAAAAAAAGGTAAGGATTTTTGCATGTATATCTGTGTGTGGTATACGTATATATGTGTTCACATGTGTGGACACATGGATATGAGGCTGCATGTGTCTGGAGGTCAGAGGTTAATGTTGGTTGTCTCCCTTGATAGCTATAATTACTGAGACAGGGTCTCTGGCTGGACCCACAGCCCCCTGATTCTGTTAGTCCAACCAACCAGTTTGCTCTGGGAATCCATCTCTGCCACATTCGTCTAGCACTTATTTGAGTGCTGGGGATGTGAACTCTGGTCCTTACACTTGCACAGCAACAAGTATTTTAACACCTGACCATAGCTCTAGCCTAGCAAAAAAGTGTTTAATCAAATAAGCTTATATTTCTCCATTTTTCCCTTTAAACATTTCCTCAGGCAATTTCAGTAAGAACTTCTATTCTTTTCCTGCAACCCAGCAAGTTTAGCGGGTTCTTTACTGTGTCATTAATAACACAGAGCAGTAATGGTTTTGCCATAACTTAAATAAGGAAGACTCCAAACAAGTGCTCTGGCTTTGCACAGGAAAGAGTAAGAAGACGTTACCTGTTTATTGAACGCCACAGCAGCCTTCTCTGACTCAAACATGATAGACCAGTTTTGTCTCTGGTCATCATAAAAGGTGCTGTAGTTATTGGACCGAACCTAGAAAAAGAAAAAAAAAAGTGTGGGTAATTCAAGCAGAGCAGCACATGGGTAACTCGACTATCTCAGCTTCCAGAGCAGGACTGATTCGGGGGACTCAGAGAGGTAGTAAGGACCCCTCCCCAGCCTCTCATTAGTCCATGTTCCCAAAAGGAGCCAGGAGACCTTTCTGAAAGGTTGCTTACTGATGTCCAGGTCTGAGCAGAGGATCTTTTCCTATCAGGAATGTTCAGGGCCATTTCCCCCACAAACCTAAAGGGGCAGTGACTCCAGCATGAGGGGCTCTTACCGTGAGCTCAAAGTGCAGATGAATTGTAGCAATAGTCACTGGCTGCTGCTGACTGATGTAAAGAAGAATCCTATACTGTAGTCAAACACAATGGACAGAAAAAGAAAACAGATGTGAAAGGCAACACAGGGCCATCAGTAAGACACGAGGCTAGGCTTCACACAGCTATAATCTCAACTGTTCAGTCTGGGAGTGTGATTCTTCATTGCCCACTTTAACTCTTTTCGTTCTGCCCTCACTCTTTAACCATAATTAACAGTAGCTTTATTTTGTTGGCATTTCCATTCATGTGAGGGGTAACTAGGAGATGGTGTCTGGATGTTTTGCAGAATATACAAGCTGGATTTGGTGGTGCATGCCTGTAACCCCAGCACTTGGGAGAACGGCACAGGAGGACGGCCATGAGTGTGAGTTCAAGATGAGCTACAGAATGAAACTCTGTCTCAAAAAACACCACCACCAACAACAAAAATCTTTTAAACTTGAGGGAGAAATCATATAAATCATACGTGTACAGCTCAGTGAATTTTCGCATGTATATGTGCCCACGTAGAATCAGCCAGATTGAGACCAATGTTTCCTACATCCTAATAGCTTCCTCTGCCCCTACCCCCGGGAACCACTACTATGACTCGGTCACAGGTCAATTTCACTATAGTTAAATTACTATAAATGATTCTAGATCTTGATTTTTGTCCCGCTTTTTACATAGACTGTTACTTAATTTTCCAATACTTGGTTCTCTATTATGCATTACTATTATTCTATATGAATATACCACAGCTTATTTACCAATACTTGGTTCTCTATTATGCATTACTATTATTCTATATGAATATACCACAGCTTATTTACCAATACTTGGTTCTCTATTATGCATTACTATTATTTTATATGAATACACCACAGCTTATTTTCCAATACTTAGTTCTCTATTATGCATTACTATTATTCTTTATGAATATACCACAGCTTACTTAATCACTCTCCGCGTCATGGCTATTCAAGTTGTATCCAGTTGGAAGCCATTATGGACAGAGCATCTATGAACTTTCTCCATGTTTTCTAGAGGACATGGACATGTATCTCCTTCTACCTAATGAACTTCTTTCCAAGTTTCTCATAGTAACAATGCACTGACAATGGATTCTCTCAACGTTTGTTTGTTTGCAAATTTATTTTGTCCTTATTTCTTATCAGTATTTTTCTTGGTATAGGACTACACACAGGGAGTCAGGATTATAGCAAGGACTACAGCATGCACTTAGAAAGATCATGTGTAAGAAAAACCATGGATGAGCAACCTCGGTGGAACTCTGAAACACAGCTTACTTCAATACTGAGGGGACTGAAGAGGTGAGTGAACAGCCACATGGCAGAATGCCCCACTCTCTAGGACCTCTCCTATGGGACAAAACCCCGGGCCCCTCCCCCAACTTCCTAGGGTTTTCTAGCCAGCCAGCTGGGAGTTTCCTGTGGCTAGGATCCCCCAAACCCAAACCCATCCAGCCACCATCCAAACTACTAGCCACACACCACCCCCAAACACACCTATCCTCCTGCAACCTTGGTGGAACTCTGAAACACAGCTTGATTCAATACTGAGGGAACTTCAGAGGGACCAAGAGCTTGCTACAACACTGAGGGGACTGAGAGAGAGCACCAAGAGAGCAAACCAGGAGAGAAGATCAAGAAAGCATGAGTATAGAGACCTCAGAGGCTTTCTGAGACAGACATTGACAGTACAGAGCAGGCCAAGAAAAACTCCCAAATACTCAGACAGCCACAGCAAGGACTGGACCAAGACACAAAGATACTGGCGGCCTCCAACAATCTAAAAAGCAACACGGTAACACCAGAAGCCAGCGGTCACAAAACAGGAAGACTTGATCATCCTAACCCAGAAGAAGTAGAAGAAAACGACTTTAAATGTAACTTTATGAAAATGATGGAGACCTTTCAAGAGGAAATGAAAACTCCCTTAAAGAAATGGAGGACAAGACAAACAAAAAAAATTGGAAGAAATTAATAAATCCCTCAAAGAAAACCAAGAAAAAAACAATCAAACAGGTGAAGGAAACAGTTCAAGACGTGAAGACTGAAATAGAGGTAATAAAGAAAACACAAACCAAGGGAATTCTGGATATGGAAAATCTGGGTAAGCGAACAGGAACTACAGAAGCAAGTATAACCAACAGAATACAAGAGATGGAAAAGAGAATCCCAGGTGCTGAAGATACGATAGAGGAAACAGACTAATGGGTCAAAGAAAACATGAAATCCAACAAATTCTTAACACAAAACAACCAAGAAATCTGGGACACCATGAAAAGACCAAACCTAAGAATAATAGGGGTAGAAGAAGGAGAAGAACTCCAGCTCAAAGGCACAGAAAATATATTCAATAAAATCATAGAAGAAAACTTTCCCAACCTAAAGAAGTGTATCCCTATGAAGATACAAGAAGCTTACAGAACACCAAACAGACTGGATTAAAAAAAAAAATCCCCTCACCATATAATAATCAAAACACAAAACATACAGAATAAAGAAAGAATATTAAGAGCTGCAAAGGAAAAAGGTCAAGTAACATATAAAGGTAAACCTACCAGAATTACACACGACTTCTCAATGGAAATCATGAAAGCCAGAAGGTCCTGGATAGATGCACTGCAGACACTAAGAGATCACGGATGCAAGCCCAGACTACTGTACCCAGCAAAGCTTTCTTTCACCAGCAATGGAGAAAACAAGATATTCCATGACAAAAACAAATTTAAACAAACCCAGACTTATAGAAAGTACTAGAAGGAAAAGCCCAATCCAAGGAAGCTAACTGCATCGATAAAAACACAGGCATCTGATAACCCCCCGCCAGCATAACCCAAAGAAGGGAAACACAAAAGCACTACTACCAAAAAAAAAAAAAACCAGAATTAACAACTACTGATCGTTAATATCTCCTAATATCAATGGACTCAATACACCTATAAAAAGACACAAGCTAAGAGAATGGATACAAAAACAGGATCCGACATTCTGCTGTATACAAGAAACGCTCCTCAACCTCAAAGACAGACACTACCTCAGAGTAAAGGGTTGGGAAAAGGTTTTCCAATCAAATGGACCTAAGAAACAAGCAGGTGTAGCTATCCTAATAGCTAACAAAATTCATTTCAAACTAAAATCAGTCAGAAGAGATGGAGAAGGACACTTTATACTCATAACAGGAACAATTGATCAAGATGAAGTCTCAATCCTGAATATCTATGCCCTTAATACAAGAGCACCCACATATGTAAAAGAAACATTACTAAAACGTAAATCACACATCAAACCCCCCACACTAATAGTAGGAGATTTCAACACTCCTCTCTCGCCAATGGACAGGTCAACCAGACAGAAACTTAACAGAGAAGTAAGAGAACTAACAGATGTAATGAATCAAATGGACTTAACAGACATCTATAGAACATTCCACCCAAACAGGAAAGAATATACCTTCTCAGCATCTCATGGAACCTTCTTGAAAACTGATCACATACTCGGTAACAAAGCAAACATCCACAGATACAAAAAAGTTGGAGTAACCACCTGTGTCTTATCAGATCACCATGGAGTAAAGTTAGAATTTAACACAATTCCACCCCCAGAAAGCCTACAAACTCATGGAAACTGAACAGTCAACTACTGAACCACCCCTGGGTCAAGGAAGAAATAAAGAAATTAAAGGCTTCCTTGAATTCAATGAAAATGAAGACACAACATACCCAAACCTATGGGACACCATGAAAGCAGGGCTAAGAGGAAAGTTCATAGCACTTAGTGCCCACATAAAGAAAACAGAGAAAGCACACATTAGTGACTTAACAGCACACCTGAAATCTCTAGAACAAAAAGAAGCAGAGTCACCCAGGAGGAGTAGAAGACAGGAAATAAGCAAATTGAGTGCTGAAATCAACAAAATAGAAACAAAGAAAACAATACAAAGAATAATGAAACAAAGAGCTGGTTCTTTGAGAAAATCAACAAGATAGACAAACCCTTATCCAAACTAATCAAAAGGCAGAGAGAGAACATCAAAATTAACAAAATCAAAAATGAAAAGGGAGACATAACAACAGACACTGAGGAAATCTAGAGAATTATTAGGTCATACTACAAAAACCTGTACTCCACAAAATTGGAAAATGTAAAAGAAATGGACAATGTTTTAGATAGATACCATATACCAAAATTAAATCAAGACCAGGTGAGCAATTTTAATAGACCTATAAACTGCAAGGAAATAGAAGCTGTCATCAAAAACCTCCCAACCAAAAAAGCCCAGGGACAGATGGTTTTAGTGCAGAATTCTACAAGAACTTCCAAGAAGAGCTAATATCTATACTCCTCAAAGTGTTCCACATAATAGAAACAGAAGGGACATTGCCAAACTCAATGTAATCCATCATATAAATAAACTGAAAGAAAAAAACCCACATGATCATTTCATTAGATGCTGAAAAAGCATTTGACAAAATCCAACACCCAATCATGATAAAGGAGAGATCGGGGATAAAAGGAACATATCTAAATATAATAAAAGCAATATACAGCAAGCTGACAGCCATATCTCTTCAACATAGTTCTTGACGTTTTAGCAATAGCAATAAGAAAACATAAGGAGATCAAAGGGATTCAAATTGGAAAGGAAGAAGACAAAATTTCATTATTTGCAGATGATATGATAGTGTATATAAGTGACCCCAAAAACTTTACCAGAGAACTCCTATAGCTGATAAATACCTTCAGTGATGTGGCAGGATACAAGATCAACTCAAAAAAATCAGAAGCCCTCCTATACACAAAGGATAAAGAAACAGAGAGAGAAATCAGAGAAACATCACCTTTCACAATAGCCACAAATAACATAAAATGTTTTGGGGTAACACTAACCAAAGAAGTGAAAGACCTATTTGACAAGAACTTTAAGTCTTTGAAGAAAGAAACTGAAGAAGATACCAGAAAATGGAAAGATCTCCCATGCTCTTGGATAAGTAGGATCAACAGAATAAAAAGGGCAATCCTACCAAAAGCAATCTATAGATTCAATGTAATCCCCATCAAAATCTCAACACAATTCTTCACAAACCTTGAAAGAACAATAATCAACTTCATATGGAAAAAAACAAAAACAGAGGATAGCCAAAACAATCCTGTACAATAAAGAACTTCTAGAGGCATCACAATCCCTGACATCAAACTCTATTACAGAGCTAAGGTAATGAAAAAGCTTGGTATTGACATAAAAACAGAGAGGTTGACCAATGGAATCAAATCGAAGACCCGGATATTAATCCACACACCTGTGAACACCTGATTTTTGACAAAGAAGCTAAAATTATACAGTGGAAAAAAGAAAGTATCTTCAGCAAATGGTGCTGGCAAAACTGGATGTCAACATGTAGAAGAATGAAAATAGATCCATATCTATTACCATGCACCAAACTCAAGTCCAAATGGATTAAAGACCTCAATATAAATCTGACCACCATGAACCTGATAGAAGAGAAAGTGGGAAGTCTTCAATGCATGGGCATAGGAGACCACTTCCTAAATATAACCCCATTAGCACAGACAGTGAGAGCAACAATAAATAAATGGGACCTCCTGAAACTGAGAAGCTTCTGTAAAGCAAAGGACACAGTCAATAACACAAAAAGGGAAAAGCACAGTCAAAAACACAAAAAGCCTACTGAAAGGGAAAAAATCTTCATCAACCCCACATCAGACAAAGGACTGATCTCCAAAATATATAAAGAACTCAAGAAATTATACATTAAAATTCTAAATAACCCAATTAAAAAATGGGGTACTGAACTAAACAGAGAATTCTCAACAGAAGAATTCAAATGACCAAAAGATACTTAAGGAAATGTTCAACATCCTTAGCTATCAGGGAAACGCAAATCAAAACAACTTTGAGATACCATCTTACACCTGTCAGAATGGCTAAGCTCAAAAACACCAATGATAGCCTATGCTGGAGAGGATGTGGAGTAAGGGGAACACTCATCCATTGCTGGTGGGAATGCAAACTTGTGCAACCACTTTGGAAATCAGTGTGGCGGTTTCTCAGAAGATCAGGAACCAACTTACCTCAGGATTCAGCAATACCACTCTTGGGCATATACCCAAAAGATGCTCAATCATACTACAAAAGCATTTGTTCAACTATGTTCATAGCAGCATTATTTGTAATAGCCAGAACCTGGAAACAACCTAGATGCCACTCAACTGAAGAATGGATAAAGAAAATGTGGCACATTTACACATTAGAGTACTACTCAGCAGTAAAAAAATCAATGAAATCTTGAATTTTGCATGTAAATGGATGGAATTAGAAAACACTATCCTGAGTGAGGTAACCCAGACCCAAAAAGATGAATATGGTATGTACTCACTCATAAGTGGATACCAGCTATAAACAAAGGACATTGAGCCTATAGTTCATGAACCTAGAGAAGCTAAGTAATAAGGTGAACCCAAAGAAAAATTTATATAGACCCACCTGGAAATTGGAAAAGGACAGGATTGACTGGCAGGGTTGGGAGCATGGGGGGTTGGGGGAGAGGGAAGAGGGAGGGTAGGAGGAAAAGAGGAAGGGAGAGGGGGAAGGGAATGGAGAACTTGAGGAAATGGGACGGTCAAGACAGAGGAAGAACAGAGATGAGAGAAAGGAGAGAGATACCTTGATTGAGGGAGCCATTATAGGGTTAGTAGAAACCTGGCTCTAGAGAAATTCCCAGGAATCCAAAAGGATGACCCCACCTAGGACCCTGGGCAATAGAGGAGAAGGGGCCTGATCTTGACTTGCCCTGTAGGCAGACTGATGATTATCTTAAACATCACAATAGAACCTTCCTCCAGCAACTGATATGGAGGCAGCGGTAGAGACCCTCATCAGAGGACTGGACTGAGCTCCCAAAGTCCAGTAGAAGAGTGGAAAGAATGAGAATATGAGAAAGGAGGTCAAGACTATGATGGGTTCACCCACTGAAACAGTTTGCCTGAGCTAATGGGAGCTCACCAACTCCAGCCAGACTGGGAAGGAACAAGCATGGGATAAAACCAGTCCCTCTGAATGTGGTTGACAGTTGCATAGCTGGGGCAGACTGAGGGGCCACTGGTAGTGGCACCAGGATTTATCCCTACTGCATGGACTGGTTTTTTGAGATCCTGTTCTCTTTGGATGTTTACCTTGCTCAGCCTAGATACAGTAGGGAGGGCCTTGGACCTTCCCCAAAGCAATGTGCCTTACCTTCTCTGAGGATTGGATGGGGGGTGCAGTGGGAGGGTGTGTGGAGGGAAAGGGAGGAGGGGAGGAAGTGGGAACTTGGATTGGTATTTTTTTAAATCTAATAAATTAAAAAGTTTTAAGTAAATAAAGAGAGAAAACTCAAGTTAGTAGAAGTGATGTTGGGGAACGTAAATAACGATTCTGCAGAAATGAAAAGAGGCTATTTTCCATGGACTTTAAATGCCTAGAGCCACTGCAGTGCATTGCAACTGTGAGGATGCAGGGCCTGGTGTTGTGAGTCTGTGGATATCCAAACTCTAAAGTACAGACCCTTAGCCCTATGAACACTGCTTCAAAGTCTTCAACAAAATCCTGCTGAACTGAGTCCAGCAGCATACTAGAAGAATTTTGCAGTATGACCAAACGGTGTGTTTATTCCTGGATTTCAAGGATGGTCAACAGAATTCCAGGTCTATCCCTGAGGCCTCTGCTTTCCTTGTTTTCCCTGAGCAAGAAACACCTAGTTTCTTGACTCTTTTGTGACCCAGTCAACTGCACACTTTCCTCTTCAGGTTTGAAGCTGGGACTTTGATCATGCCAAAAATGCTAATGAAATTGTTTAGTTTAATGATAGAAAACATAGGTTAACTATGTTGGTAATCAGAGAGAAAATAGTCTTGGCCCACAACCAAGTCTCCTAAACCTCATCTAAATTTCATAACTATATCCTCTCTTTATGAATACACCTAGGTAGAATATTTCTTTCCTTGGCTTAATCTGGTCTGATTGGAATTCTTTGCACCAACGGAGAGGCTCTGTTAAAAAATATTCTTAACAGTTGGAGGTCCCACCAAGATGGGTTTGTTTTTTCCAATGGGAGTGGCGCCAATGTGCTTGAAAACACCCTATGCTCTCAGCCAGACTAGATTGGCTTTGGATTCGGTAAATTCCCCTTCTTTTGCTTTATGCAGGTAGGGTCCCCTAGGGTGACCCATTCATTTTTCAGGCTTTCGTTGAAGTCTCGGCCGTACCAAAAGTCTGATCCACACAGCGAAAACCAAGCCTTTCGCTGCGATGGGACTTGGGTGTCGGGAGACGTCCCTCACCAACTTCTCATGCACCCCCAATCATGACTCAAGGGTTCTGTTCGGTGGATGCATCACAACAGGCTTGAGTCACACAGGCATGAGCTTCCAGTGGGTTCTTACAATTCTAAGCCAATTATTCAAACGCCCTTAAACAGCCTTTAAGAAAAAAAAAATCTTTTAAATTGGGGCTATTTAACCTAAATTAACAACACTCCAAAATCTCCTAGATGCGTGCTCTCATCCCGCCCCCCCCCTTCCATCTCTTCTTCTCTGCTGATTCATACCACACAGTTTGCCCCCCCACATTCTGCCTCTTCTCTGCTGATTTGTACCACACGGTTTGTCCTGCCCCCCCCCCAAAAAAAGAAAAACCATAGATGAACTTTGAGGGTACTGAGCTAATAAAGCAAGTCAATCACAAAAAGATAAATATCATATGACTTCACTTACATGAGGTATCTATGGATGACTGTGTGCATGTGTAATATATATCAATTAAACAAACATAAACATCCAAATAATTAAAATTCACCCTATGGGCTAGAGACAAAATGGCTCAGTGGTTAAGTGCATTTGCTGTTCTTCTAGAGGACCCGAGTTTAGTTCCCCAAATCCATGATAGGAGGCTCAAAACCATCTGTAACTCTATCGCCAAGGTAACAGATACCTTTGGGCCCCTCAGCTACCTGCATGAATATGCACATTCCCACATGTAGACACAAATACTTACACATAACTAAAAATAATAAAATAAATATTTTTAAGAATAAAATTTGATGCGTAGTTTTGCATGAGATATTTTTCTATTTTTCAAAGTGAAGGGCTGACCACAACAGTAAACTGAAGTGGCCGTAAGAGGATCACTGCTGCAGGGTTGACTCAGGTGGGTAAGCACAGTTATTGCTCTTGCATGGGACCCTGGCTTAATTCCTAGTACCTACATGTGCTCACAACTATTCTAATTCAGTTCCAGAGGGACCCAATGCTCTCTTCTCACCTCTACAGGCACCACACACTCACTTGGTACAAAGAAAAACAATGAAGGCAAAATATTCATACACTTAAAATAAACAAATCTTAAAAAATTCTTACAAACCAGTCTGCTTCTAAGTTGTCCTGATTCTCAAGCAGGACCTGGCTAAGTGCCTAGACAGTCTCTGACTCCTTGGTTCTTAAAGTTCTACTCAACAGACTTTTAGCTGAGTTCTTTACCTACTTCCCCACGAAGTTCAAAATCTAGCAAATACAAGGAGAGGAAGACAGTTGTCACTTGTGTAAGTCTTCTCCCTCTAGAAGTGTTTCTCCTACGCACCACAAAGCTGCAGAAATTGTTCTGACTCTGGCCCAGTGCCTGGACTTAATACCACCCCTGACCTCAGCAACTGTTCCACAGGGGAAAAGCCATGCAGAACTGCAAGACTCTGGCTGTTAATTTCTCTTTTCTTGAGCAGTCTCCTGCTGCCAGACTACACCTAAAGGCAGTGATATGCTCAAGGTATACAACAGAGGCACCTCATTGGTTTTTGTAATTTATCTTCCCTTCAACATTTCTACAGCTCCCCAGTGAGGATTTTTTTTTTTAATCTGAAGAACTTTACAATATAACTGATGCAATTTATCTGTGTCTTTCTTTTCTAAGACAGGGTCTCACTGTGTAGCTCTGGTTGGCCTTGAATTCCCTAGGCAAACCATATCTCCCTTGAGCCTACAGAGATCCTCCCGCCTCTGCCTCTCAAGTCCTGGTGTGTGCTATCACCCAACTATCAACTTTTTAATATGAATGGGTGCTTTGTCTGCATTATGTCTGTGTACCATGTCTTTACCTTATGCCTGGTATCTGTTGAGGCCAGAAGAGAGCATTGGATCCCCTTGAACTGAAGTTATAGACAATTGTGAGTAGCAATGTGGATGCTGGGAATTGAATCTTGGTCCTCTGAAAGGGTAACCAGGGCTCTTAACCACTGAGTAATCTCTCCAGTCCCTATAATTTACTTTATGTGTATGGGTGTTTTGCCTGTATGTGTGTCTATGCATCACATCCATGCAGAGGCCAGAAGAGGGTATCAGATTCCCTGAATTGGAATTAAAGACAGTTGTGAGCCAATACGTGAGTGCTGAGAACCAAACTCCAGTCCTCTAGAAGAGAAGCTGATACTCTTAACCACAAAGCCATACCTCCAGCCCCTTATCTGCTTCTTTATAATTGCTTCTCCAACCTACTACCTCTTTCTAGCCATCAAGCATAGTGATATCTCACAACTAGAGTCCTAAGATCCAAATTGTGATCCCTAATTAATTAATAGGTCCAAATAATAGTCAGCAGCAGCTGCTAAAACACAAAACAAGACACAGCCAGCATCATTTGCTTCCTGGTGGGAGGATGGATGTTGGGGAATATTAATTTAAGGCATGTTACTTTTGTTTATGTTGCATTTGTTGAACTCTGTGAAGCTGTGTTACTGTATCTGTCTAAAACAATACACACTCTCTCTGTCCGTTCTTCTTCTGAAGAGGCAGCTCCCTGCCTCCTCCTTCTCCCCTTTCCTCTCCCCCCCATAAATCTCCTACCCTTACACCCTCCCAATATCCACTCAATAAACTCTCCATGCCCCCCCCAAAAAAAGGAAAGAAACAAGTCAAGCTAAGTCCAGGCACTTATAAAAAATAATAAGTCTCCATGTGTGACTTATTTGGGAGCTGGGAGGCAGGTCCCCCAAAGGAGCAAAGAGCAAAAAGCCTAAAGAATAATGAGTAGAAACAACCAACAGATGGAAGATTTAGGGACACAAGAGCCAACTGCAATGGGTAACCTCACTAGACGTTGATTCAAATGGATGTACAAGAGGAAAAACAATAGAGGGACAAAGAAATTTGAACACTTCCTAGTAGTGACTGAGATTAAGATGTACTATGTACTTTTTAGGTGTGATAACAACATGATAGTTTTGTTTCTAAATATCTCATCTCTTAGAATTATATACTAAAGCATTTACCACTGAAACTGTATATTGAGATCTGCTCAGAATAACTTGAGTGTAAAAAGAAAGAGGTGAGGGCGTGATCACAGATGAAAGACTAATAACCACTAGCGAGAGCTTAGTACTAATACTTGTGGCTTAATATTTAAGTACCACTTACTTGTGTTTCAAATTTCCTATACCTGTTTTGTGTGTCTTACAGCTTTGTCCATTGTATCAGTCACCAAGGGCAACTAATCTTAGCTTTTTGCTGAGAAGCATGAACTCTGTGTTCTCTGGGCCTCTGAAATGTGAAAATTTCTTATGTTTAACTCAATAATGTCTAACTCAACGTTCTGGAGAGGTATTTGAACTGGATTACTAACTCAAAGAAGTCAGGCTTAGGGGTATTTAGTGACATCCAGTACACTTCACCCTGACTAATGTACAGTAATCAATTGTTCAACCTTGTTTTCAGACTTGCAAAGGATAAATATTGGTCATTAACATAGGCATAAACATGGAATGTGTTGATGGTACAATGAACAAATCATTACCCAACGAAGAGCATCTCTGACAGTTTACTAAAGCTTTCCAACTCTGACACTAGAACCATCACAAAGGAAATGTCTAAAGCAAACATTCTGAGCAGCTATACTTGCTTTAAAGTATAACAGTAAGCAAACTGACACCATCTACTGAATCCTACACACTCAGAGTTATTATTAGTAGCCACTCTTACCCTCTGACCCTTGAGCCAGATCAGGCAGACAAAAACCAAAGCCATGATACTAACAATACTTGGGATGTGGTGTATCAATCAATGTGGGGCTTCTCACCTCTCTGGTTGTGTGGTTCCCCAGGACGGCAGCTCCGAATTTGCCCTGCTTTGCATATTGACCATTTATGCTATTGAAGCAAGAAAACAACAGACATCAGGACCCCTCTAAACCATGAAGGCCAGCACTCTCTTTTGATACAGCTAGGCATCTTGCCTGGAGAAGAGGTCAGAGGTGGATAGTTTTTAATCTAAAGTTCTTCTGTAACTTCTTTTTCTTTCTTTGAGATAGGCTCTCATTGGTATAACTCTGGCTGGTCTGGAACACACAGAGATCCTGCAGTCTCTGCCACCCAAGTGATAGGGTTACAGTGAGTGTGACCACACCCAGCCCCACCCTCTTCAGTCAGTCCCGGAGAACTTAAGAAGCTGCTGTGGAGAGCCCAGACACTAACAGCACAGACAAGATAGCGATGAGTTATCTGTCTAGCAAGGGCTAAGGAACTAGGCTGCAATGAGCGCTCCTGAGAAAGGACAGGAGCTGCATCCTAAGCTTCCCAGCCTTCCGCTAGCTCAGTGCCTTCTCTCCCAACTACTTACTATCGGTATGCATGCACTGCAGTCGCAAACAGTACAGATGAAAGGCCTGTGGTGGCTGCTGCTGGTTTTGGTGCTGTCTGATTTCCTGAAGATGCAGAAAACAAAGGTATCATTCACTTTTTTTAATTTTTAACCACAAAATTAGCCTCAAAATTCCATTTCACACTTTCTGGTTAGTGTAACAATGCTTTCATTACCACTATCCTCACTGGGTCCAGAGAGAGCTCCGTGGCCCTGTCTGGTGGTGAGGAAAGAGGCTCTAAGTGAGAGCTGTACACAATGACAGTAGATGATATTAGACTCACTCCAGCCCCAACACCATACTCCACAAATTTTATGGCTAGACAAGAAGTGTTGTCTAGAAAACAGGGCCATACTACAGTGCTCCTTTCTCTTCTCCATACTCTGACAACTAGGGTATATAAAAGTAAACCTATTTCCTCTTCTAGTCAGGGAATTTAGTGTGACAGTGTGGATAAAAGTTCCTGGAAGAAACCCCACCTCACACTGAATCTCCTACAAGGCTGATAAACTGAGAGAATGCCAGTGATCCGGCTGAGACAAGAATGTTTGCAGGCTGAGAGACTAATTACAGCCTATCCTGAGCTGTCTTCAGTCTGCTTAATAGCCCTCCCTTGCCCACTAATGTGTCTAATCTGACATCCTGGTGACTAACACATTGAGCCTTTTGGAATGTAAAGAACACTAGCTTGCACCAACCACAAGGCTAAGAATGTCATCAGATAGCATCTGAGGCCCACAACAGATATTTTCTCAGTTTGTTTTAACCTCATGACTCCGCAAATGCCCCAGGAACCCCCTGGCTAAGACCCAAAGCAATAAAGGAAAGGGTGCCCAAACTGGCCTGCCCTGTAATCAGACTGATGAATACCTTAAATGTCACCATAGAACCTTCATCCAGCAACTGATGGAAGCAGAGGCAGAGACCCGCATCGGAGCACTGGGCTGAGCTACCAAAGTCCAGTTGAAGAGAGGGAGGAGTGAGAATGTGAGCAAAGAGGTCCAGACCATGATGGGGTTCACCCACTGAAACAGTTTACCTGAGCTAATGAGAGCTCACCAACTCTGGACTGACAGGGAAGGAACTAGCATAGGACCAAACTAGACCCTCTGAATGGGGATGACAGTTGTATGGCTGGGGCAGACTGCGGGGCCACAAGTAGTGGCACCAGGATTTACACTGCTTATACTGGCTTTTTGGAATCGATTCTCTTTGGATGGATACCTTGCTCAGCCTAGATATAGTAGGGAGGGCCTTGGACCGTCCCCAAGCAATGTGCCTTACCCTCTCTGAGGAGTGGAGGGGTGGGTGGGGGGTAAAGGTGAAGGGAACAAGAGGAGGGGAAGGAGTGGGAACTGGGATTGGTATGTAAAATGAATAAAGATAGTTTGTTTTTTAAAAAAATAAAGAAAACATAATAAGTAAATAAATAAAAATGACTCTACCAATGCATGTGAAAAGTACCTTGATTTGTGACTTCCTCTGTTCTGTTCCCAAATGTCACAACATTGTAACATGAGATTTGAGAAGACCTGAATCTGTGTTCCTGGGCACAGTGGCTCATATTTGGCTTAGAATAAACTCTGTCCCTTTGAGGTGATGGCTGTATTTTTACATCAATGTTTAAACCACACCCAGTAGTTAAAACTAATGTTTTAAAACAGCATATTAAGGGTAAATTGCATTCTGTTGTTGTCTTGGTTTTGTCTCCTTTGTGTAATCCAACCTGGCCTGGAACTCATGATCTCCCTCCCTCAACCTCCTGAGTGATGGGACCACAGGTGTTCACCACCACACCCACTGGTAAACTACAAGCTAAGCTCACTAGATGAATATCTTCATAGAAAAGTAATAAGAGAACACTAACTAAAAATCAAATGATACTTTCACAAGCCTTTTTCTCTCTTATTTTCCTGTAGAAACAACTTCCCTCAATTTTAGAGCACAAGGACATTGTAAAAAGTCAGACAGGGACGGGCAGTGGTGGTGCACACCTTTAATCCCAGCACTCTGGAGGCAGAGGCAGGTGGATCTCTGTGAATTCGAGACCACCCTGGTCGACAAGAGCTAGTTCCAGGACAGGCTCCAAAGCTATAGAGAAACCCTGTCTCAAAAATATCAAAAAAAATGTCAGATAAATATAAGAAAGCACAATGAAAATAAATTAAATTCCAGTAAACTGAAGGATTTATTCTGAGTCCTTTCTCTGTACACATAAGCTCTACAGTAGCATTTTTAGTATTTTAATATAAAGTGAAGATTCAACTTGGCCTCTTCCATTTCTCATTGACTACTATAAGTCTTTTCTATATTCTCCAAAACAAACCTAGGTGGATGGCTCATGGCCACTGCCCAAACTGCTTCTTGATAACTACACAAAATACTATGACCTATTCTAGGAATTTACCTAATTTCTTTTTTTTTTATTTTTTAAAGATTTATTTATTTATTTGATGTGCATTGGTGTTTTGCCTGCATGTATGTCTGTAGGAGGCTGTCCAATCCCCAGGGATTGGAGTTACAGACAGTTGTGAACTGCCATGTGGGTGCTGGGAATTGAACCCGGGTCCTTTGGAAGAGCAGCCAGTGCTCTTAACTGCTGAGTCATCTCTCCAGTCCCAAGAATTTACCTAACTTTTTACTATGTTACATTTCTTTGGGCAGTTATCAAATTTTCTCTGTTATACATAATGCTATGGTAAACATTCTTAAAACACACATTTTTTAATGTGACCTCTGACTCTTTTCTTAGACTACATTCTTGAAAATGGAATTCTGAGGTGAAGCGGTATAAAGAATTTGGTTCTACCCTGCCCCAGTACCCTTGGGGAAATTCTATGGCAATTTACACTCCCATCAGGAGTGCAGCTGTGACTGCCCTACATCACTGCCCATGGGAGACGGTCTTTTTAAATCTTCACCTAGTAAGAAGAGAAACAGGACAGGAGGAGTGGTTGTTTCATCTGGTTTACTGATTAAAGGGGAGAGGAAAGTAAACATCCTCCCCTCCCCCGACCCGGCTCAGGTCCAGAAGCAGGATGCTGGCCTAGAATGAATGGTAACAGTTGTGAAAATCAAGTGTCCACTGTGGTATTTGCTTATTTTCTTATGGTATGTTCTATGTTTTCCTTACTATGTCTAGAAAACAACATACAGTTTAGTTTAATCTGTACTTCCTAGTTATATGTAGTACTAAGACAAATCTTCTCTCCTGATGAAGCAATCTACAGGAGTGGGGAGGCCAGCATTAGAGAATTTAGACAAGTAAGAACCCGTAAAAAGATCATTATCTGTGGAGGCCTAGCAGCCTCCTCCACAGTAAGGCAGCTTCCTGCAGCACTCTCGGGCTATTATCACCCCAGCTCTTGCTCTGAAGAGGAAACTGAGTCTGCATCTGCCAGGGGAACAAGAAGAGCATGGCCATCATCCTGAGAGTCTCATTGGCTTCAAATTCCTCCTTCTCTGAAGCCAACATTATTCAGATATTTGGACTTGGCATGCAAAAGGAAATCTTGCAATGTATAGTCTTAAAAAAATTATTTTGAGCAAAGTTTCCTTGTCTTAAAGTTTCCTTAACTGAATGTCTCCTTGTTCAGGGGATGGTTAGATATTTTTGTTTCCGTTACTAATTGCTAGTGAATTTATCTTGAGTCCCTTTTAATCTCTTCATTTTTTTTTTTTTTTTTACAAAAAGGCTTTCTTTCAACCTACTATCTCTTTAAGGCAAAATCTGTATTTATTCACTCCTGTTGCCTTCTAGTTTCTCCTTCGCTTGAAAAATAATTTTTCACAGGAGAAAAATAATTTTTCACAGGAAAAAAATAAATTTTCCTACCTTTATGAAGATAGGGAAGCTTGCTGCCAAGCCTGGTGGCCTGAGTCTGACCCTGGAACCCATATGGTGGAAGGAGAGAACTGACCCTACCAGTTGTCCTCTGATCCCCAGACATGTGCATGCCTATATACATACACACAAGCAACCGATCCACTTTTAAATGAAAAAAATCTAATTATTTCATCAGATAAGCCTGAGGTAGTTTGTTTTCCGCCGCGTCTGTAAATGGGGCAGAAGTGCACAGCTAATGAAGAAACTGGGGGTGCACAAGGTGACACCGAGCTTGATGGTGTGGTAGCACCCAATTTGCTCTTGTTCCCACCTCCTAAACCCTCTGGAGTTTCCTTAGTATTAAGAGCAGTGTGAATGTCTTTTTAAAAATGTATTGGCTCTTGATAATGCTCCCTAAAATTCCCAGGAGTCCTGTGTTTAATCCCTTTAGTCATAGCTGAGTTTATGCATTGTCAGGCACAGTGACACATGCCATGCCTGGAATCCCAGCCTGTGGGGCAGAAACAGGAGGATCTCAAGCTGGAGGCTAGCCTTGTCTACATGATGGACTGAGCTTTTGCATGGGCCCCAACAGGAAAAAAAAAAAATAGAGTTACTTGCTTTAGAATTCCATATCGCCAAGAAAAACGAAGATTTTTAAACTTATCTTTTAAATCAAGAGAGATAAATAATATCCAAGTCCCCAAATTTGCACATGGCTGTGTCTGGTGACATGTCAGAAACCTCACATAGACCAATATCTATTGATTATTTTCTTCTTTTACAAGAAAAGGAACTTGAAAATAGCTAATCTATTTTTTTGGAATCTGGCTTCTTCAGCTCTTTTTTGCCTATATAAAGGCAAGGTCCTCCTCTCAACTTATCTCAACTTATCAACTTATTTTATACCATGGGATTTCCCGATTCTAGGATTGCAGCCTAGAATAAAAGCCAGTTTTAAAAGGTCTCAAGGGCTGGAGAGATGGCTCAATAATTGTTAAGAGCACTGACTGACTTCCAGAGAGCCCAAGTTCAATTCCCAGCACCCACATGGCAGCTCACAACTGTCTGTAACTCCAGTTCCAGGGGACCTGACACCCATGGCAAAACACTAATGCACCTAAACTAAAAATAATTTAAAAAAAAAAAAAAGGTCTTAAAACTTTTCTGAGCTGAGCGGTGATGGCATACACCTTTAATCCCAGCACTCTGGAGGCAGAGGCAGGCGGATCTCTGTGAGCTCGAGGCCAGCCTGGTCTACAGAGCTAGTTCCAGGACAGGCTCCAAAGCTACAGAGAAACCCTGTCTCAAAAAAAAAAAACCCAAAAAAAAACAAAAGAAAAAAAATTTCTGAAATTTTATTTTTTGATATTGTTGCTGAGGTGACTCAGAGTGGGATACTCGGGATAGAGCCAGCCACCAGGAAAACAATTACAGAATTAGGGACTATAACTTCTAGCTCCAATCACCGACTTTCAGGAAAGATAGGCTACAGCAAGGTGTATAAAAACTCTTGAACCACAAAGTTTGAAGAGTTTCCGGGTTGTAAACGCAGATAGTACTAGGAGGGTGGTGCACCCAGAAGGCGGAGGGCCAGAAGCTAACATCTCTCCACCTTTCAACCACTGTCATCCCTGAGTCATCGCTTCATCCACATGAAGAGATGTGCATATGTATCTTTATAATATCTTTTCAATAAACCAACATTAAAAAAAAACAACTAATTACCCTGAATTCGATGCACAAGTCCTGTCAATTAACTGAACCCAGGAGATGGTGTCATGGGGCCCCCTGGCCAGTCAGAAGTACAGACGGCCTGGTTTCTTAGTGAGGACAGTCTCATAAAACTAAGCCCTCAATCCAAGGGATTGCACATTATGTCTAGGTAGATAACTTCAGAGTTGAACTGAACTATAAGATACTGAGACTGTGTCAGCTGCACAGCCATCTAGTATGTAAGGAAACCTACACACTGCTAGGATCACAGAAACATATCAGGTTAAGGTCCAAAGGAATGGACAGGAGTGTGTGCCTTTCTCTTACATGAGTGACCTGCTTCAGCTGCCCTCTCAATATCCAGCCATGTATCCTTAGACTAGTTAGCATTATGTCTGGCATGGAAAAGGCTCTGCACACTTCAATCTTCGAGTATTTAATTTAATGCCCATCACTACCTGCTCTCCTCGGGGCAATCCCTTATCATCTTTGGCAAAGTGTAGAGGAAAGAAAATGCTGTAGAGTCAGTCAACTCAGAATTCAAATTTCAACTCCACCTCTAAGGTTGACTGATCCAATTAATAAACTGCTCAGAGCCTCCAAAATCTGGTCATGTCACCTACTTTACAAAATTATCTTGAGTATGAAGTATGTCGATCCATGTAAAGCACCAAAGACACATAGAGGTATTAGTCTCTCACTCCCCTTCCTTTCCACAGATGCCATTTAACAAACGATTCCTGTGTCTTTCATGATGAATGAACCAGGATGTAACAATGAGTACTTTGGGCGGTTTTGGAGACAAAGGGCAGAAGAATTTGTCCCCATCAGTTCCCAACAAAGGCCACCACTAGCTGCTCAAACCCAGTACCTGAGAACTTCTAGAGGCAATCACCACTGGTGGTGAGCTTGGGCTGACTGATGGAGGACAGAGGACCTGGTGTGTGTACTGGTAACTTCATGTGATATAAAAACAAAATAACTGACAGAAAACTTAAGGAAGGGTTTGTTCTGGTTCAGTTTGAGGACACGGGCCACTGTGGGGAAGGAATGGACGCAGGCGCATGAGGTGGCCATTTGTGCCACAGCCAAGAAGCAGACAAAAACCAATGCTGCTGTTCATCTCACTTCCCCTTTTCACTGAGCTGGATCCCAGCCCACAGGACGGCGCCACCCCATTTAGTTTGGGTTCCTTATCCAGTTAATCCAGTACAGGAACTCCTCACACATGCGCCCAGAGTGAGTCTAAATCCTATCAAGTCAACAACCAATATTAACCATTAAAGCAGGTCACTTCCAAAGACAGCCATCCAACCAACCCATTAAGACACAATGCTAATGCCTCTTAAATTACCTGTTGCTGCTATTCCCTGGCCTTTCTTAGGCTGCTTTGGGGCTGTGTACTGGAAGAATTCATTTCCATGGCCTGTAGTTGCTTGATCCAGTCCAAAAAGAGAAGCCAGCCTGGCACTGTTAATGGAAAATGAAAATAAAATTCCATATGACGTATCTCAAACTTTTAATCACTTTAAATGCTAATGCCTGTGATCTTAAATATCTCTGGTAGTGTAGCTCACCATTCAGTAACAGAAGTAGCAGCTGAAGCTCTCTGTTATTTGAAATCAATAGCTGACCCAAGTTCCATCTGATTATACTTTGTAAAGATTTCTCAAATGCATTCCCCACTTCCCTGCCTCACTTCCACTTCCTCCATTTATGATGCCATCACCTCTGTATAGTTTTATCACTGCAATAATCTCCTAATTCAACCCCTACCTACATCTTATGCAGTTTTTTCTGCCCCCATACCTACCCCAGTACTGGGGAGTGAACATAGGGCATTGAACATGCCAGGCAAGTGCTCCACCACCAGGCTACATCATCACCATCACCCTTTTATGTTATTTAACTTCATGATGGAGTCTTGCCAGGCTGGCCTTGACCTTTCAGTCCTCCTGTGCAGCTGGTATTACATTCCTGTGCCACCAGACCCAACTCCTTTCTACTTCTCATACATCCTACACACTGCATCTACATGATTATTCTTCATGACTGTTCAATATTAGTAAGATAGAAACTAGGAACTTGGACCACCAAGATGGCTCAGTAAGTAAACGTGCTGTCACCAATCCCGACGACATGAGCTCAATCTGCAGAAACCATGTGGTGAGAGGAGAGAAACAATTCCTACAAGATGCCCCTGGCCTCCATACTCATGCCATGACAAACATGTGTGTCTGTATCGATGCCTCTACATATATATACATTCACACGTACACACACATACACACTATAAATAAGTAGACAAATAAATGTAAAAAAAATCTTTTTTTCTTAGTTCAAACTCTAAAAAACGAAGATGGTTTTAGAAGATCCTTTAAAAATTCATCCCCTTACTTCCAAAGCTTCAGACATGGCCATTTCTTATCTCTAAATGTGTGCCACAGCTACTATAAGGAACTTTCAGCTTCTTTTCTTCTTAAAGATTTTAAATATCCTTGTTGTTGGTTGTCGTTGGGTTTTGTTTTGTGTATGTATGTCTTCTTCTTTCTTATACAGCCCTGGCTGTCCTAGAAATTACAGTTTTGCCCGCTTTAGAGTCTGTGTCACATGCATGCAGTGCCCACAGAGGCCAGAAGATGGCATCAGATTCCATGCAACTTGTGTTAAAGAGGATCAAGGCAAGATCTTTTTAAACTCCAGCCTTTAGACATGCTGCTGTTCTTCCTACCTGAAGTATTCTTTCTGCGTCTGGTCTCCCTGGAAGCTAGCTTAATCTAAGTTAGATGCTTCCTAGGGCTTCAAAGATGTTAAGCACTATACTAAGTGCTAGGTAAACACAGGTGAGTAAAACTGGATCCTTTTTTTATATTTTTAATAAGCATGTTTTAGTGAAAATATTTTTATCATCTTTTCTTCACTTTTCCCAGAAACTTTTTTGTGCTTGTATTTGTCTTGAGGATCTCCAAGATGACCCTCAGTTGTTTGGTTTGTTTGTTTGGTTGGTTGGTTTTTTGTTTTTGTTTTTTTTGTTGTTGTTTTTTTTTTTTTTTGGTTTTTCGAGACAGGGTGTCTCTGTAGCTTATTCCTGTCCTGGAATAAGCTCTTGTAGACCAGGCTGGTCTCAAACTCACAGAGATCCTCCTGCCTCTACCTCCCGAGTGCTGGGATTAAAGGCGTGTGCCACCACCGCCTGGCTGAAACCGGATTCTTTTTCCAGAAGCTTATGGTCAAATGAAGAGCTTAGATATCACAAATTACGAGTTATCCAAAGGGGCAACTGTTAGAGTGTTGTACTCCGCCAACTAAGTCCTAAATTTCTTTTAATTACTTACCCATTGTGTGGTATTCTGTTTTAACAACACAAATCAACTGAGAAAATAACTAACTCTCAAATCCAGTCTAGCCCTGAACTCTTCTTCTCCTAAGCTGGGGTGTACAAACTCTGAAACTTCTCAACAACTCAAATCTTCTAGCTTTTTTAAAGTATAATTCATGGGCTGGAGAGATGGCTCAGCAGTTAAGAGTACTGGCTATTCTTCCAGAGGTCCTAAGTTCAATTCCCAGCAACCACATGATGGCTCACAACCATCTGTAATGAGATGGGGCACCCTCTTCTGGCCTGCAGGCAGAACGCTGTATACATAACAAATAAATAAATCTTTAAAAAAAAGTATAATTCATATGTGTGCATAAATACATATTAGTATTTCACAAAATACATTCAATGTGGTTTGGACCTATTATCTTTTCTTAAAGAATCTGGAATGCTTCCTTTAGTGTCCTGCAAATGGGGCCACAAACATTTACTTTAAAGATAAAGAGGTTTAAATGACAATGCAAATGTAATACTTGAGAGTAATACTGACTTAAGTATGATATCAACAAATGCTAAAAGAACATAGGAGAAAATGAGAATTTTTTTTTTAGCCAGGGTGACTTAAAGACTCCCTCTCCTTTCTTTCTTTCTTTTTTTGAATAGGAGAAATGCTTTTATTGGAAGAGTAGTGTGGACATGAGAGGAAAGGATGACAGAAAGCAAGGGAGGGGGACTCTCTTTTTTAAGACAATGTTTGACTATGAGACCTGGCTGCCATGGAACTCTCTATGTAGATCAGGCTGGACTTGAACTCACAGAAATCTACCTTCCTCTGCTTCTGAGTGCTGGGGATTAAAGGTGTGTGCCACTATGCCCGGCTGAGATTCCTTAAAGGAGTAAAATTCTAGGAGAGTTGAGAAATACATTTAACAATAGTGAAAAAACTGTAATGATCTGTCCTGTCCCTTTAAGAGACAAGTCACGCCCACTCCCTCCCTCCTCCCACCCATCTGCCAAGGCAAGCTGATTTTCAGCTTCCAGCCTGAATCCTTTCCTCCTTTCCTTTTTCATCTCACTCTCGAAGAGGCAGCTTCTGCCTCTCTCCATTTCTCCCCTTCCCCTTCTGTCTCTCCCTTCTCTCTCTCTCTCTCTCTCTGCTCTTCTCCTTCTCCCCCTTCCCTTCCATAACCCACTAAATAAATATCCAACCTCACTCTGCATGGCGTGCCTATCCATGTCTCTATCTCTTGCCTGCCATGTGTCTCCCTGCCCGGGACCACCCGCCTTCAGAGACCTGCAGCGCAGTCTCATGGCGTGCCCATCCATCTGTCTCTCCTCGTGGACTGCCTGCTGCAGCCACTCGGGGAACTGCGCCAGTCCCTGCCTAGGACTGACTGCTCTCAGGACCCGCTGCCCACTGCCACTGCTCAGGGACATGCAGCGTTTCTGCTGCTGCAGCCACTGGGGAACCTGCAGCATTTTACTTTTATCATTACAAAAATTCTCAAATCTTATATTATTTTAAATTTTTAAAAACTTATTCATTATTACTATGTATATACAATGTGTGTTTACCTGTGTAGGGAGTGTATATGCATGCAGGACCAGAGGGCAATTCAACTTTGTGGAATTGGTTCTCATCTTCTATCTTTGTGTGGTTCAGAGGGGTTGAATTTAGGTTGTCAAGGCTTTATCCACGGTAAGGTATAATTGCTTGCACACAAATAACTGACAATAAAAGGAAGGACAGGTGGGGATGCAGCTCAGAATACTCAATGGAGTATTTGAGCTCAGGAATTTAAGAATTTACAGGGCAATATAGTGAGATGCTATCTCAAAACAAGGCCTTGCGGGAGCTGGAAAAATGGTTCAGATGTTAAGAGCACTTGCAGAAGACTTGGGTTCAGCTTCCAGCACCCAGATGGTAGTTCACAACCATCTGTAAGCCCAGCTCCAGAGAACCTGACACCCTATACATATACTCGTACACATTAAGTAAATAAATCTAAAATTTTAAAAGCTTTGTGATTTTATGTTTATCATTGCTGGACTGATTTTATTCTACTGCTTAAGGGGTAGGAATTATGCCTTATTCCTCTCCGTATTAGCTGAAGTCAAATATGATGTACTTAGCAGACATTTGCCTATTTCTTCATTTCGGAGTCATAAAGGTTGGGAAGGGGCTAAGATCGAAGAAGGCATGTCTTTTGATTACTGCTTTTAGGTTAACCATTGATTTTAAGGTTAGGGAACTTACCCAGGCTTGGTCAATCAGCACGCGGGAGGCAGAAGCAGGCGGATCTAGCAGAAGTTGGAGGCTAGTCTGGCATAAATTGTGAGTACCAAGCCAACCAGAGATGCACAGTAAAATTATGTCTCAAAAACAAACAAGGGTCAGGCAGCGGTAGCACACGCCTTTAATTCCAGGAGGCAGAGGCAAGCAGATCTCTGTGAGTTCAAGGCCAGCCTGGTCTACAGACCTAGTTTCAGGACAGGCTCCAAAGCTACAGAGAAACCCTGTCTCAGAAAAAAAAAAACAAAAAAACAAAAACAGGCGAAGAAACAAAAAGAGGCCCAGGAACGTGAAAAGCAGACTATCAGTCATATAACCAACCATCCTAGACATTAGTACTCGTGCTCTGATTACTTTTCAATATCCTAAAGAGGATCAAGAAAGTTGTGGGGGCTGGAGAGATGGCGCAGTGGTTAAGAGCACTGACTGCTCTTCCAGAGGACCCAGGTTCAATTCCCAGCACCCACATGGCAGCTCACAACTGTCTGAAGGTCCAGTTGTAGGGGATCTGACACCTTCACACCAATGCACATAAAATAAAGTTAAATAAACCATAAAAATATTTAAAAAAAAAAAAAAGAAAGTTGTGAAGTTAAGTCACACTGCGGACAGCATTTTAAAAGTAAACTGCGCTGCAAAAGAGGAACCGAAAGGCAGTGTCAGTGTTCAGTCAGCTGCTGCTCTATTTCCTTAACAAAGCCAAATCAGAGACTGCTCACAAAACCCTCCTTAGTCTTTTTTCTTCATTTAATGTGTGTGGGTGTCTTGTCTGCATGTGTGTCCTGTGTACCATGTTCATGCCTGGTGCTCAAAGGAGGCCAGAAGATGGTGTTGGAGTCCCAGGGACTGGAGTGGTAGATGGTTGTGAGCCACCATGTGGGTAGTGGAATCAAACCCAGGTCCTAGAAGAGAAGGCAGCAGTGCACTTAACCACTGCACATCTCCCCAGCTCACTTTTCCTATCCTTAATCTTAAATTCGATTCTGTTTTCCTAGCTACTACTGGGGACAAAACTTGATGTATCTTT
>PVIU01016352.1:0-45240 GCA_004026605.1 Ondatra zibethicus
AAGGTGGTCACGACAACTGGTGGCCCATACGGGGAACACTCATCTCTCCCACGTCGCTCAGAACTTCTGCTGTCAAGGTGGTATAACAGTAAGTCCTCATAAAGGGGGGACCCGTGATAAAAGCGGATTTTTTCGCTCCTCTGTAGACAAAGAGTGAGCCTGCTAGTAGAGCCGCGACAAAAGCGGACAGTTAAAGTGAAAGTAGAATCGTTGAGCCGTGACAAAAGCGGACGGTTAAAGTAAAAGTAGACAATTTGATCTATCATGGGCGCTTCTACTTCTCACCCAATTTTTACTCCTCTTAAGGAGCTACTTCTAGCAAAGAACTTAAAGTTAAAAAGAGCCACATTAGAGAGATTCCTGGACGAATGTGATATGACAGCTCCATGGTTCGCAGTCTCTGGAGCCCTTACGCTCCCCTCCTGGGACAAGCTAGGCTGCGATCTGGATTTTGCAGCTGAACAGGGTACCTTGAGGCCAGGAGTTAGACCGGTTTGGAAGTTAGTGTGTAGCTGCTTAGAAGATCAGCGCTGCAGCGAGGCCTTAGAAAATGGGCAGGCAGCATTAGAACAATTACAGGAAGAAAGATCCGAAAAGACATTATCCGAAAAGTCAAAGCAAACACATTCTAAGCGGACAAAAGAAAAAGGAAAAATAGGGGGGAGGGAGGACACTACGCGATTATATCCCTCTCTGTCCAATTTAGAGATGCCTTCGTCTTCCGACTCTTCAGATTCGGATGGCATGGACTCTTTAAGGGACTCCCTATCCAAA
Source organism: Ondatra zibethicus (assembly GCA_004026605.1). NCBI lineage: Eukaryota > Metazoa > Chordata > Mammalia > Rodentia > Cricetidae > Ondatra > Ondatra zibethicus. The sequence continues at coordinate 775 of PVIU01016352.1, forward strand.
TTGAGCATAAAGACCAACATGAAAAGGAGAACTCAAGGAAGAGTTAGGAAGAGGTCTCCTCCCCCTCCTTCCACTCCTCCGCCCTATTTGCCCACTGCCGATTTAGGGGCTGGACTTCCCCCATCTACCATCAGCCTTCACCCTAAATTATGGCAGGCTGTCCGGCAGGAATTGCAAATAGCCTGCCCCGTATTTTTGGATGACCACAATCAGAAATATCATGAGCCCTTAGATTTTAAAGTCGTTAAGGCCCTTGCCAAGTCAGTGAAGTCCTATGGTGTTACCGCCTCCTTCACCGTAACTCAGCTTGAGAATCTCCAACGGCTATGTATGACTCCCTCTGATTGGACGAATCTTGCTCGTGCTTGTCTTAGCCCGGGGCAATTTTTAGACTGGAAAGCATTTTTTGTTGAATTTGCTAATGAGCAAGCTGCTGTTAACTTTACTCAAGGGATTCAGGTAGATGCTGATATGCTCTTGGGGAGAGGCAGGTTTGCAAATCAACAAACCACATACCCAATGGAGGCGTACATACAGGTCAATGCATTGGCAGTGAGAGCACGGAAATCTCTGCCTAACAACGAAGAGGTCACAGGTAATTTAACAAAACTTATTCAGGGCCCTACAGAGCCGTTCTCTGACTTTGTGGCCAGGGTTATCGAGGCAGCTGGTAGAATCTTTGGTGATCCTGACACTGCCATGCCTCTTGTTAAACAATTGATTTATGAGCAATGTACTAAAGAATGCAGAACTGCCATCACCCCACATAAATCACAGGGGCCGGAGACCTGGATGAAAGCATGTAGAGAGATCGGTGGGCCCCTAACAAATGCAGGCCTTGCTGCGGCGATTGTACAGCTGACCCACCCTAAGGGAGATGGGGGCCCTCAAGCATGTTTTTGCTGCGGGAAGCCAGGACACATTAGGCGTAACTGCCCTGAAGGGGGCCAAAAAAGACAGATTCAAGGCACACATACCCAACCTGGCCTGTGTCCAAGATGTAAAAAGGGGAAACATTGGGCCAATGAATGTAGATCTGTCAAGGACATAAATGGGCAGCCTCTGACCACTGACCCTGTTTCAAAAAATGCCCAGCGGGGCCCCTGTCCTCAGGGCCCTCAAATATATGGGGCAATGGAAAGCCACCACAACATGCAGACGCAGGTGACAGAAATAGGCCCCTTCCTTCGGCACCCACGGAACCGTGGAGAGCCACTCAGGGCTCCGCTGGATTGGACATCCGTGCCGCCGCCAGCCTCGTACTGACTCCACAGATGGGAGTTCAACTTTTGGACTCTGATTTTTCAGGCCCCTTACAACTGGGCACAGTGGGTCTCCTTTTGGGCCACTCCTTGTCTGCCTTGAAGGGCCTCCGGGTCCATCCCTGTGTCATTGATTCAGATTTTACTGGAACAGTAAAAATTATAGTTGAATCCCCCAAAGGCATCTCCGTTATCTCAGCTGGTGACCGAATAGCGCAGATCCTCTTGCTACCTAGTTTACATCATGCATTTGATGCCCATAATAAATATAGAGGCAATGAAGGTTTCAGGTCCATGGGGAATAATTCGATGTTTCTTTCTCTCGATTTGGATCAAAGACCCATTTTGAATTTACTAATCAATGGAGTGCAGATTAGAGGGCTCTTGGACACAAGGGCAGATCGCAGCATCATTGCTCGCAGGGACTGGCCCCGAGGATGGGCCATACAACAATCTTCTCAGACCCTGCAGGGCTTAGGGTATGCCAAAGCTCCAGATATGAGTGCTACGGCACTGCATTGGCAAGATAAAGAAGGTCATTCAGGTACCATGCAGCCTTATGTCCTTGAACTCCCGGTATCACTCTGGGGATGTGACCTTTTAACAGACATGGGCTATAGACTTACCAATGACTTCTCCAGAGAATCCCAGAAAATTATTAAAGATATGGGATTTCATCCTAATTATGGATTGGGTAAGTATCTTCAGGGAAGGAAGGATCCAACTGAAGGTGTTCCCAAACATGATAAAAAGGGACTGGGTTTTTCCTAGGGGCCGCTGAGGATGTTATTCCCATATCCTGGAACACGGGGGAACCGGTATGGGTTCCTCAGTGGCCCTTTCCCCTGGAAAAATTTTAGCTGCAAAAAATTTGGTTGAAGAACAACTTCAAGAAGGCCATATACAACCATCAACCTCCCCTTGGAATACTCCAATATTTGTTATAAAAAAGAAGTCTGGAAAATGGAGATTGTTACATGATTTACGAGCAATAAATTCACAGATGCAGCCCATGGGGCCAGTGCAACGTGGCCTGCCGTTTTTATCCTCCCTACCGAAAGATTGGCCTCTTATAGTTATAGATATTAAGGATTGTTTTTTCTCCATTCCCTTGGCATCTGAAGATAGCCAACGTTTTGCATTTACACTGCCTTCGGTTAATCAGGAAGAGCCAGATAAGAGATTTCAATGGGTCGTTTTGCCACAAGGCATGGCCAATAGCCCTATTATGTGTCAACTATATGTTGCTGCTGCCCTGGAACCAATGCGCAAGGCCTTCCCTCATGTTCGCTGTCTCCATTACATGGATGACATTTTGCTTATGCAAAAGAAGAATCTATTTTACATCAGGCTTATGCTGCTCTTATCCTATTCTTAAGAAAAAAGGGCCTTGAGATTGCCCCTGAAAAGGTGCAACAGGGATGTGCTGTGCAATTTCTGGGTTCTAAAATTACTCCAGATGTTGTTATGCCTCAAAAGGTAGAATTAAGAAAGGATAGCTTGCGCACCCTCAGTGATTTTCAAAAACTTTTAGGGGATATAAATTGGATTCACCCCTATTTACATATGGCAAATTATGAATTGAAGCCCTTATATGATTTACTTATTGGAGATTCTGCATTGGATTTGCCACATGTATTGACACCCGAGGCCCGAAAAGCACTTTTAAAAGTAGAGAATAGGCTGCAGTCTGCATTTTTGCATAGAGTGGAAGATCCTAATAAGATATTCTTGTGCATTTTACCTACCCTTTTTCAGCCAACAGGGCTTCTTTGGCAAATGGCTCCTTTGCTTTGGGTCTTTCCCAAGTTTTCTCCCGTGCAGACTTTACAGTATTATCCCTCCTCTGTTGCTTTGTTGGCCCTACAGGCTACTCAACAATGTATTCAACATTTTGGCTTTCCCCCATTTCAGCTTATTGTACCTTATAATAAATATCAGGTTAAGGTGCTATCTGCCACATTGGATGATTGGGCTGTTTTATGTTGTTCCTTTGCGGGAGCAATTGATTGTCATTTTCCGAGGCATCCTATTTTGAATTTCTTTAAAGAACACCCGGTTGTTTTTCCAAAGATAACGGCATCACATCCCCTACCAAGAGCCAGTATTATCTTTACTGATGGCTCCAAGACCGGCGTCGGCGCCTATATTGTGGACTCCCAGGAACCAGTAAAACATCAATTTTCACCTGGTACTCCACAATTAGTAGAGCTTCAAATAGTTTTGGAAGTCTTTAAAGCCTGTTCCTTTCCTTTTAATTTAATTTCTGATTCACTTTATGCTGTAAATGCTCTAAAGATGTTGGAATCTGTCGGCCTTATAAAATCCTCCAGTAAGGTTGGAACTATATTTTCCCGCCTTCAAGGGCTGCTGTGGCAACGTAAAAGTCCTTTTTTTATTCAGCATATTGGAGCCCATATGGGTTTGCCTGGCCCCTTGGCTCAAGGAAATCACAAAGTTGATTTTTCCACACGGCAGGATTGGATTTTTTTCTCCTCAGCTATTCAGCAAGCCTCTGATTTTCATAGTAATTTTCATGTTAATGCCAAAACTTTACAGAACAGGTTTTCCATTTCACACGCTGATGCACGGCAGATTGTTTTAAGTTGTCCCCGCTGCATGATCTTTCATCATCCTCTATCGGTAGGCATTAATCCTTGTGGCCTGCTGCCTTTAAAAGTCTGGCAGATGGATGTTACCCACATATCTGAATTTGGCCATTCCAAATATGTTCATGTGACTGTTGATACCATTATTCATGCCACTCCTCTACAGGGAGAAAAGGCTTTGCATGTTATTGCGCATTGTTTGGAAGCCTGGGCTGCATGGGGTAAATCTTCTGTATTGAAAACAGATAATGGCCCTGCTTATACTTGCTCTAGATTTGTTTCATTTTGTCAACAACTTGATGTTCAGTTCATACATGGCCTGCCATATAATCCCCAAGGCCAAGGTATTGTGGAACAAGCACATCGCTCCTTTAAAGAAACTCTTCATAAACAGAAAGGGGGAATAGGCTCAGGCCGGACCCCAAGAGAGCACATTTCTCTTGCATTATTCACCTTGAATTTTTTAAATTTAAATGTGTCTGGCCATTCTGCTGCGGATGCACATCAGTCCCCGTGGAGCCCTATGCAGGGCTCAGTTAAATGGAAAGATGTCCTGACAGGACAATGGCATGGTCTTGATCCCGTGCTGGCATGGGCACGAGGTTCTGTTTGTGTTTTTCCACAGGACCAACACGATCCAATCTGGATACCTGAAAGACTGGTGAGGAAAATCCCATTACCACAGCCACGGGAACATGATCTCCATGATGCTGATGATACCTCTCCTCCTGCTTCCCCAGCCGAGACAAATGGAATACAGATGGGGAATTCTATCGGCGTTTCCAAAACCAATGGCGGTACAACATGATGCTCAGGTTTTTCCTCAGTTCTTTACAACCAATGATAAGGTTAATCTTCCTTATTTGCCCCCAGATTTATTAATAGCTCCTTTAGGGGAAAATCGCTCTTTTTCCGAATTAGGATTCTTGTGCTTTTCTTTAACATCTTTAGGAAATTGTATACCCCTAGCTAAAAACTCCTTAGGATGGTTTTGGGGAAACAATAATTATCAGGGTTTTAATCAAGTTGAGCACCCTGGTAATGTTATCTCGACCAATTATACAGTTAGGATAGTTTGGTTCAATGGCATTTATTTTAATGGGTCCCCCCTTAAGAACAGGTCTGAAGGAGTACCCAATCAACCTCGATGGGGCCCTGCCTGTTGGGGACAATATGAAGGTGGTCTTTGGCCCTGGACAGAATGCCAATCAAAGATTGTAAGGTGGGCGGATGATAGCCAGACATTTACCTGGTTGCCCGATATGGATGGGCCTGACTCTGTCTTTATGACAAAGGGCATTTTTAGACAGGATACGTGCATGACCCCCTTTAATAAATGGATGCTTTGTGGGATTAATGGGAGCTGCTCTGATATGTCACCAATGGTGCTCCTCAAGGGTGGCAGATTTGAACTTAGCAATTTTACTTGTCAGACTAATGAGAGCCGTGATTCAAGTAATGTTTCCTTTGCTTGTTGGAATGTTAATCAGACTTTGATGAAGGCTACTTATTATAATTCTACCCCAGTGTGTTTGCTTTCACCTTTTTTGTTTATTTTATCCAATGGTAGCTTTAAGAATTGCACCAATAGTATCTGTGCGATGTCTCAGTGTTGGGATGCCGATAGATATAAAAGGGCCCTTGTGGCACGAGTGCCCCACTGGATACCTGTTCCAGTGAATGCTCCGAATGTTATGACTTTGTTTAGGCCTAAGAGAGATTTTGGCATCACTGCTGTGGTGATTTTTATTCTCTCCCTTACCGCCGTCTCCACAATCGCAGCAGGGATAGCAGTGTCCACCTCCATTCAAACTGCTCAAACTTTAAATACCTTGTCAACGTCTGTTGCTCAAGCCCTGAACACACAAACTGCACTCAATGCACAACTTAAGGGTGGCATCATGGTGCTTAATCAGCGCATTCATTCAGTCCAGGAGCAGGTTGATGTGTTATGGCAACTTGCTCAGCTGGGGTGTGAATGGCATTTGCCAGGCTTATGTGTTACAAGTGTGCAATTTCAAAATGGATCCAGAGCAGCTAATATGTCTAAAGAATTGTCTAGCTATATTCTAGGGAATTGGTCCGGAAGCTTTGAAAAAACTTTGGAACGACTGTTTACCGCTGTGGTGACCATCAATTCCACCCGAGTGGACCTCAGCCTGGCAGAGGGATTGACATATTGGCTCCAGCTTGCTGCTGATCATCTGAAGGAATGGGCGGGGTTAGGAGCCTTGTTGGGTCTCTTGATTCTTACCTCGGTTGTCTGCCTGTGGTGCTTCCTTCGAGTTAGGCGTACACAACGCAATCAAATGGCCATGCTCGTACAAGCCTTTGCGGCCATAGAAGCTGGGTAGTCTCCCCAAATTTGGCTAGCGACCTTACAGTCCTAAAGTAGGATGTGAGGCGTTGGCACTGCACTCAGGGCTCTGCTGATATGATGTCCCTGAGGAGAACAAGTCCAATTGCATGCGGGTCGGTGCCTATCTCCCGCCTCCTGGAAAAGGCGCCTAAAAGATGGCGTCTGCTTCCACCTTCTGCCATCCCGATGGCGAGTGCTCTCAGTGATAAATAACTCCATACATGGTTCTACAACTGATTATGGAGCATGGTCTGATTGCACGTCCCTATCAGAGGACACCACGTGGCGGATCCTGGTAGGAGGAGTAACCCTATAACTAGGCTTGGTAGGGACTGCCTGGGGAGAGAGAAACTGCTGTAACAAGGTTCCTGAATAAAACGGCAAGAAGAAGAGCGGTGTGTTGTGTCATCCTTGCTGGTCAAGGTGGTCGCAACAGGGAAGACATGGCAGTGGGAGTGACTTGGTCTGTGCATGCAAACACGAAGAATAGTTCTGGTACTCAGCTGCTCTTCTTTTTATCCCATTTGTCCTCAGTCTGCAAACCCAAATGACAAAATGGTTGTAGCTAAATTGAGACATTATCCCTTCACAGTGAAATTTCTGTGGAACACCATCATAGATATGTCAAAGTGTTTGCCGCATTAGATACATTAGTGTCTTGTCTATCCAAATAAGCTAACAATCAAAATAAGTCATCATGTCTGAAATCTAATTAAGAGAGACATTTTTATGCCCATAAAATGTCTTGCCACTATTGCACCAGTGGACACCTATTACCTGCCAGGTCAGTATTATAGTATGAATTATTCAGCACTGAATAAGGACATCGATATCTTACTCTTCCAGAAACCTGTGTAACATGTTCCAGAACTTAAAAGTTAGTTAGTCATGGGGGAGAGTTTCTTGGTAAGTTAAAAATGTATTTCTGAATGTCTGTAGCCAAAGTATGTGATTTTTAAAAACATCTTCTTACCACCTTGTTATAGTGAACAACTGAAAACAAAGAAAATAGTCTGTATTGTTTGGAGCACCTTTTGGGGCCTGTGTGAGCAGTAACTTATAGAGAGGTAACCTGTCCCTGGCACTGTATTTTTCACTCAATAATCTGTCTTCTGGGAATGGTATCATTTGCCAAATTGGGATACCAATATTTTTAAAATATTTTGATTAACTTACTACCTAACTGAGTTTCATAAGGCTTCTTTGTACATCCTTAATTGTACTCAATCTGCCACATATGCCTCCTTTCCTCACCCTCCTGCTCCCATCCTTGCTTAGACACCATTAGCTTCCAATATGTACCCCATTTTCTCATATCATATGTAGTCTATTACTTATTTATGTTATATTTTAAGTTGGATTATAAGATTGTGTGTTCTCAAATATCTTCTTCCTGTGTGTTCTCAAATATCTTCTTCATGTCCACTTCACTTTCTCCTGTCCCTTCATTTCCTCATCCCTATCACTTGACTTGTCTGTCCTCTATACTGCTCTATTTTACTTTCAATTCATCTATATTCTTATATCCCTTCCTCTTAAATGCATTACCCCACCAATGACCCTATTTTCATAGCTTCTACATGTACTTATACTTAAAATATTTGAAAAAGAAATGTCTTTTGAAGTCAAGATGACCTCATTCAATTTAACCCACACATTACTCAATCAGAAATGAGGCTCAAATCCATTTCCTGCTGCAGGCTGAACTTGGTTAGATATGACAGTATATAGACGACAATGTGTGTTTTCTGAAGAACATACATTATGTGGATATCCTATCTACAATGGCTGTGTATCCAATAGATTTTCTGTTACTAATGATTTAAGCCCTTGGAAATGATTTATAGTGATGGCATTTTATGTACTATTCAACAGGGAGGACAGATTAATATAGGTAGAATTACTATATCTTGAACTCTGAGGAGTGGTATTTGAGGTAGACACATAGCGTAGCTTATCTTGGCTCAATAACTACTCAGTAGCCCATGCTGACCCTGAACTAATGGGTAATTCTTCTGCTTCAGACTGTTGAGTGCTGAGACTACAGCTGTAGCTATTGCATCGACCTAGATTTTCAAGTTGATCATGGGTACTCAGAAACATTTCTTTAAGAAACACACATTGAGTATCATGCATAACTTGTAAAAAATGGGTACTCTAAGAAGGCACTGGGAGATACCAAGGTGAATCACACAAGTCAGGGTGTTTTTCATTTGGGCAGTGGGATATTGATATGCTAAGAAGAAATTTCATTCAGATTGTTGACTTTGATTCAGAAATATAAGAGATCATAGAGTTTTCACAGAATGAGCCTACTATAATTATCTTTGCAGAATCAGTAGCTACATGTTAAAACTCTGCTAAGGATTATGTGCCAGCTTTACTATGATTTATAACAAAGGGAAAACATGAAAACCATTGACAATCACATTCACATTACAGTGGATTTAAAATCAATCAGACCTGAAAGTAAGGAGAAATTGTTCCTTGATATGAATCAGTTATAATTAAGGAGAGCCAAATGATTAGAGGTCCAAATGCTGCACCTCCAGCATGTGATTAGAGCATAATTGGCAATCTCTATAGGGCATTTAGGGTCTGATCAGTTCTATAATATGAATTCTTTTCATCATCACAAGTTTTGGAAGAAAGAAATATTTATCTATTTGCACAAGCAGTGAAATGCTCTCAAAAGAGTAGTTGATGCCAATAGCTTAGACATTCTTAAGCACGCATATTGTATATGCATATATTTAAATAGGAACATAACACCTTATATTTTTTAAGTTGATGAACAAATAACTGAAACATGAAATTTTTCATATGGTTTTATATTGGTTTTATATGTCCCTAACTGCCTTCTTCTTCCTTTCTTCTTTAAACAGTGCCTTCTTTCTTTCAACAAATACTCTCAAAAATGCTTTCTTGTTATATATATATATATTTAATCTGAATTCTGCATATAAGAAAAAGCAGTTTATTTTGATTTTTCTTCTAAAAATTATCTCTTCTTTCCTATTTCCCTTCTAATTTCTTGTCATATTAGCAAAAAATTGTTATATTCATCTTTGCCTGGCTAATTTTATTAATATTATATTTTCTTAGTAAATGGCATAACTGTTTTCTTTTTTACAGCTAAACAAATTCTACTATCTATCTATCTATCTATCTATCTATCTATCTATCTATCTATCTATCTATCTATCTATTTATACCACATTGTCTTATTCCACTCACTTCTCCTCAGTACATGTCTAGCACCCATGTTTTAATGTTTGATAATGTCCTACTTTAAATGTTTCCTTAGGTAAAGTGATATTCTTCAGAAAAATAATTAGTGAACTCTACTAAGATTAAGTTTTAAGACTGATTTTTATATTACCTGTATGTGTGAATACCTTCATTTATGTACGTTTACCATACATGTTCCAGATGGCCATGGAGATCAGAAGAAGCTGTTGGATGTCCTAGAACTGGAGATATTGATGGTTGTTGTGAGTTATCATGTGGGGGCTGGGAACCCAACCTTACTCTTCATCAAGGACAGCTAGTAGTCTTAACTGCTGAGCCACCTCTTCAGGCCCTAAGGAAAAAAATTCAATGAAAACAATTTCATCCATTTTCTAAAATCTAAAGTCTTTTGACTTTAACAATACACTAGCAGCTACATAATATTTACTGTGGCCTCAAAATTGTGACTCTTTGTATCTTTATGATTTAAAGTTGATGAGAAAATTGTTACTATATGAAAAAATTTTCATTTCAAAAACTCTCAACTATCCCATGGTAAAAATGCCAGTATGTAGTAGAAGCATTTGAATATTGTGCTATATAACAATAAGAATGCCTTCAACTTTTCGTACGTTTTAATTTAAATATAATTGTATTCCTTACCTCCTTTCCTCTCTCTAGGCTTTGCCAAGTTCCAACCTCTGCCATGCCCTCCATTAAATTGACAGCCTCTTTTACTTTGATTACTATTGTTTTGTATGCATTGAGTGCACACACACACACACACACACACACACACACATACATGCACACACATTTATGTATGTTAAAATATATAAGTACAACCTGCAGAGTCCTTTTTTGCTGTTAGTGTTTATTATATGGTTTCAGGGCTGACAATCTTGTACTTAACAACCATGTTTGGAGTTTATCTCTGGGAAGAGCTAATTATCTCAGCAGTCATTCGTAACCTATATTTCCTTATATAGAGGTAAGAACCCATGAAATTTCCTCGTATCTATATTATATCATATTGTTTTATTTGACATTTTCATTGTTCTAGCCTTACTTATGCATTTATTTCTAGGATAGCCTGTTTCACAGTAGACTTCCTGGTGTTCTGACTCTTACATCCTTTCCACCACTTCTGCAATGTTTATTGAGCCATAGTTACTGGAATTGTAATGTAGTCACCTCCACTGGGGTTGGACTTCCTGTTGTGCCAGGTGTTGTTGATTAGATTGGTATGATAAATAACTAGGCCAGCTCAAGAATAACAATTATATTTTAATGATTATAAGGGGAAATCCATGCTACAAGAGTGGGAGGTCCAACTTCTTATCTGTTCGGCGGGCGCTGCACAGAGAGAGCACACACCTGAGTTCTCCCAGTTTTTCCTCCTCGGCTGCCTTAATTAGATGTGATTGGTTAACAGAGTTTCCCCATCATCTCCCCCTTTTGTCTAAACAAGATCAATCCAAACCCAATACAACTATATACAACAGGAAGAGATACCAAATATAAAATTGAAAACAATAAAAAATATCAAGCAAGGAACGCATAACAAAAGTTTTACTAAACATTCTATTTCACGGAGTCTACATATTGCATTGAAACTTAAGCTTGGCTAAATCATGAGGAAGGTAGCTACAATTATCTAATCTTTAACTCCATCAAAGATCTGAGAAGGGAAACAATATTACTTGAGTGAACAGGAAGTGCAATCGAGAAACTTCCAAAATGTGCAACAAATGACAGAAACAACTCACTACGTTTGCAATCACCCAAAGTCTCATTTGCAATGTTGAAGCAAACAACTTTGACTAAGGCCTAACATAACTGACATACCATTTTCAAGGCAAGAAACTTTTCAAAACTATCTTACCCTGTCTTGGCAGGATATGACAGTCCTGTTTTATCCATTTATGGATACTCTGTATCTCTGTCAGTGGTTGAGCTATGGGCATTTCTTTGCCCAAAGGCCAGTTCTGCCAAGAAGAAAGGCTCCATGTGGAGTGTCTTTGGTGCTCAACACTGGTATATTCTGTTGGGAATATACCAGTGTTGTCAGGAGCAATTGTGTCTCACTACCACGGAACTCTAAGTTAGATTAAAAGCCATTTTCTACAGCTCTTTGAAGAGGTTGAAGATTATCTATCTATACTGAATATAATCTCTATGTATCTAAAGAACCTAATTAGTCTAATTATAAATATGTCAAAAATAGATGACTATTGAGGTATAATTTTCAATACTTATATAACTTAAAGACTAAGACAATAAACAACTGTGCAATAAATGAGGACAATGACTTTCAAATGTAAACAATGTATAAGTATCTTGATCAGTGGTAGTAATGTACACTGCTGGTAAATATATATATCAATACATAAACAATGCTTTAAAAGAGGTAGAATCATACATGCATATAATATTCAATATAATTTAACTTTGTATCAGTATGCAAGAATATACCAATATAGTTGTCTAAAAACAATAACTCACAAATACCAATCTGTTATCCCATCATCCAATTATACCTTTTTATTTTTTCAAAAAGATCCCTGAGCCTATAAAATTCCTCCCCCATCCCTCAACCATATACCAATTATGATCAACCCCTAAATGATGTCCCTGAGCCTGAGGGCAAACTCTCTTGGGAGAGGGGACATTGTCCTCTAAAATTGTTTCCAGCTGTCATGGGGACGATGTTCTTTCTAGAGGATCCTGTTAAAGTAAACGATGGATAATTCCAAGATTAATATTTGGCATGCTAAAATTGCAAATAGTCTCTAAGTATTTTGCGGAGGTGAGGCCAGGATGTTGTAAAAGATGTGCACCATTTCAGCTTACCAAGTGGGAACCGTCTTGTGCAGCTGATAGGTCTTGTAGTAGTGCTATTAGCATCATGATGTCATATTAACCAGGTGGAGTTGTTGTTGTGGGGCCCCATCTTCTTCTGGGAAACTTCAAAGATTACTGCAGGAAAAATTATTGTTTATTATGGAAAACTTACGAATTTTTATATAGATATACATATATATTCAATAAAGGGTATAATAAAGACAAAAATAAATATGAAGAAAGGCAAAAAAGTTTATAAATTAGTTTTTCCTTCTGTCCCATATCATGGCTCTTGACATGAGACAGAAACTCTGGGTTTTCTCTTAAAAACAGGCTTAGATTTAGAGAGGGACTGAGCCAGAATCCAACTCCAAAACTAGCTCTATATATTTATAAATATAAGTACATTCATATATATCTAAAAGTATGTTTTGAATATTTTCACTTACAGAACCTATTCGATTTTCTTACTGCTCCTTATTGAGTTGTAAATTGTTTCCATCTATCAGTATTTAAACATCCCGGGTCCCTTGAATTTTAGGAAGATGAGTATTTTCCTGCAGAATAAGAACAGAACCCTGCCCCCATCCTATATGTTTTTCTTACCACCTGTAAGATTATCATCATTGCAGATGAGCTGTCATTTATCCTTTCCAAGAGGTTCCTCCTCTTCAAACTGAACCTTAATTTTTATGGTATCCACAATTTTTCTTCTCCTGTTGAAACAAGAGCAAAACCCCTTCCCCAACACAGCACATCTTGTGGCTTCCATTGTGAGGTCAGAACATCCTTGAAATAAACAGGGTGATTTAATTCAGCAGACTTTTCCATTATCCAATGTCTTTCTGCTGCCATTGTCCCTTCCTTACTAGCATTAAGAAAATTTAAGGTTAATAAAGCATTATGTAATCTATTTCTGGGGGCATTTTCCACCCCTTTCTGCTTGTTTAACATATCCTTTAGAGTTCGATTTGATCTTTCTATAACTGCTTGACCTCTTGTTTTGGGTGGTATACCTGTAACATGCTTAATATTATAATAAGCAAAAAAAGTTTCATTTTCCTAGAGACATAAGCTGGACCATTAACTGTCTTTATTTGTGCAGGTATACCCATGATGGCCATAACTTCTAATAAATGTGTGATTACTGAATCAGCTTTTTCTGAGCTTAAAGCAATTGCCCACTGAAAACCTGAATAGGTGTCAATGGTTTGGTGTACATATTTTAATTTGCCAAATTCTGCAAAGTGGAGCACATTTATCTGCCATATTTCATTCCTTTGAGTACCATTTGGGTTAGTCCCTGCAGGTAGTGGTGTTTGGTTATAGAAAGAGCAAGTAGTTCAACTCTTTATAATCTCCTTAGCTTGTTGCCATGTTATAGAAACCTCTTTCTTTAAACCTTTGCTGTTGATGTGATGTTTTTTATGAAATTCAGAGGCCTGCAGCACACTTCCAAATAATAATTGATCAATTTCTGCATTACCTTGTGCTAGAGGACCTAGCAGACCCATATGGGAAAGGATGTGTTTTATGTACATAGGGCAAAGCCTATTCCTGATCATGTCTTGCACCTGGATAAACAATGAAGTCAGTTCTGTATCATCTGGTATTAATTCAGCAGTTTCAATATGCAAGATAACTCTCACTGCATATTGGAATTCAGTAACTATATTAAGAGGTTCTTTAAAATACCTTAGCACCATGAGAATGACATATAATTCTGCCTTCTGGACAAAATTATAAGGGTTTTGTTCCACCTTACATAATTTGTCTGATTTGTAACCTGCCTTCCCTGATTTATTGGCATCAGTATAAAATGTATGGGCTCCAGTTATTGGAACATCACATACAATTCGAGGAAGAATGCAAGAAGTTCTCTTTATAAGGTTAAGCCTTTCCCTTTTGGGATAGTTGCTATTAATTTCTCCAAAAAAATTAGCACAAGCTCTTTGCCATGGTTCATTGTCTTCCCATAACTTTCTTATCTCATCAGTAGTGAAATGCACTATAATTTCTGCTGGGTCTATGTCTGCTAGTTGATGAAATCTCTATTTACATTTTTTAATTTTTTACTTGGTTTATGTGGTAAAAAGATCCATTCTAAGATAATATCGTTTCTCTGCATTAAAATACCTGTAGGAGAAATTCTGGAAGGCAATATGAATAAAATACAACTAAGCTTTGGATTCACCCTATACACATGTGCCTCCTGTAATTTTTTCTCAACCATTGTCAGTTCCTTTTCTGTTTCAGCTGTTAATTCTCTGGGACTATTTAAGTCCTTATCACCATCTAAGGTTTTGTTTAAATGAATTATTAGATCAGGTCTTATCCCAACAGCCGATCGTAGGCTGCAAATGTCTCCTAACCATCTTTGAAAGGCATTAAGATCCCTAACCGGTCTCTCCTAATTTGTGCCTTTTGTGTCCTACTTTTTTTGTAAACCTATTTTATAACCTAGTTAATTGACAGAATTGCCTCTCTGTATTTTTTCAGGAGCAATCTGCAATACCTACATTTAGGTAAAACTATCTTTACTTCTTCAAACAGTCTTTCTAAGGTATCTATGTTTGAATCAGATAGCAAAATATCATCCATGTAATGGTAAATTACTGACTTAGGAAATCGTTTACACATTATTTCCAATGGTTGACTTACAAAATATTGACACACGGTGAGGCTATTGAGCATTCCCTGTGGGAAGATAGTCCACTGGTACCTCCTAGTAGGCTGAGAATTATTATAAGTAGGTACTGTGAAGGCAAACTTTTCTCTATCTTTTTCTTGTTAAGGTATAGTGAAGAAAGAATCCTTTAAATTAATTACTATAAGAGGCCATCCCTTTGGTAATAGAGAGGACAGAGGAATTCAAGATTGCAGAGGGCCCATAGGTTCAATAGCTTTATTGATAGCTCTACGATCTGTCACCATTCTCCATTTTCTAGATTTTTTTCTTAACAACAAATACAGGAGAATTCCAACAGCTGATAGATTCTTCTATATGTCGAGCATCTAATTGTTCTTATACCAGCTGTTCTAAAGCCTGCAACTTTTCCTCAGCTAAAGGCCATTACTTAACCCATACTGGCTTCTCAGCCAACTATTTTAAAGGCAGGGCTGTTGGTACATCTGAAGGGTTATCAATTGCTTTGTGTTCTTGTACAGCCCGAATGGCTGGTGTTCATTTTCTGTAATATCTTCTAATATTTTCCTCAGAAAAATAATCTTTAGGGGCTGCAGGAATGTTAATCTGGGTATTCCATTGCTGCAATAGATCACGACCCCATAAATTCACTGCAATATCTGTTACATATGGCTTTAGTTTTCCTATTTGCCCTTCTGGCCCTATGCATTCAACCCATCTTGTGATTTGTCTAACCCAAGATAGGGTTCCAATTCCCATGAACTGAACATCTACCTCCTGAAGATGCCAATTTGGATGCCAAGATTCTGGAGTAATGATATTTACATCTGTACCCATGTCTAATAAGTCTTCAATAAAAATGACATTTATACACACTCTTAGCTTTGGTCTTTGTTCATTTATAGAAGTCTGCCAGAATATACATTTCCTCTGTCCCACCAGAGTTCTTGATTCATTCTCCACATTTATCTCATCATTCAGACCATCATTGCTTTTGACAGCAGGCATGGGATCTTCTAATTTTTCTGATGAGACACGTTCTCCACAGTAACTGGGAATGACTGGACCACATTCATCATGGGGACCTGTGAGAGGCCCCTCACGGCATTTCCCAATAGCATTGGGTTGCCTTGTCTATCTCTTGTTGATGCTCATTCATTGGTCCAATGTTGGCCCTTGCCACACCTCCTACATAAACCTGAAGGCTGAGTCCTCCTATTCCTGTTATTCCCAGAAGAGGCATTATTCCTGCAAATCAGTTGTCTACAATCCCTTCTCATATGCCCCATTCTACCACAATTAAAACATTTGGTGTTTCGATGTCTTCTCTTATGATTGGAAATTGCTTCTCTTACCCAATCTTCAGTACCATAGTCAAATGTCTTGACATTCATTGTTTGCAAGACCCATTCATCCATGGGTGCTGATCTGATCTTTAAAGGCCCCAGTATCCTTTTGCACTCTATGTTGGCATTCTCATAAGCTAAAGATTCAATTATTATACATCTAGCTTCTGGGTCAGTTATCCCTATTTGTACGGCCCTAGTTAGTCTATGCAAAAAGTCACTAAAGGGTTCTCTCTGACCCTGTTTAATACTTACATATGATTCCACTCACTGTCCTGGTTCCTGAACCCTGTCCCAGGCCTTCAAAGCCACTGAGGTACATATGGACAGGGTGTGGTCATCATAAAGAGCTTGGTCCTGAGGATCAGAGTAAGTCCGTCACCTAGAATTTGATCTAGGGAAATTTCAGTTCCTTTCATTCTTTCCTGTTGCTCTAAAATTCTCGCTTCTGCTTTAAGAAGGCATCTCCAGTGCAATTGTGGCCCACATTCTAGGACAGCTGAGATTAACTGAGCCCAATCGTGAGGTGTGGCTTTGTTACTGAAAGCCCAGGTTTTGACCATCTTTCTAACAAATGATGAATGTAGTCTGTAAGGCACAATTGCTTGTTTAATTTCTTTTAAATCACTCATACCTATGGGCTCCCATGTATATTCCTTGATAAACTTAGGGTATTTAGAGCCGGCTACTTTTTCTGATGTTATTACTGGAAAGGCAGGTAGAACTCTGGGGAAGCTATCCCGGAGAGCTTTACATATTGACAAAGTTAAATTTTGCCTTCTTACCTTTTGCCTTTGGTCATCAAAGTCGATAATTTCCTCAATCTTTTCAAATCTGTTTACCATTGCCTACTGAAAGGTCTGGATCTCCTGTCCAGTATTCTGCTCTAATGCCCTAATTGAGGATTCCAAAGTAGGAAGTCTGTCCATTAGAGAAAATATCTCATCCTTGGACATAATCTTCATGGCATGTATATTGCCTTCTTGCAGAGACATTCTATCAGTCAATCTGCCATACCCCTTTGATTGAGTCCAATTAATGCATTCAACAGTGCAAATCCTCTCAAATAATGTTTCAGCACCCAATGTCATGGACTGGGTTTTATGTGTCAAATCAGCCGTTTCCTTCTCCAGAGTGCTGAATCTCTCTCTAAATGAATTAATATTATATGCCAAATCAGCTGTTTCTTTCTCCAGAGTGCTGAATCACTCTGCCATGTGTTGTGCCAGGTGTTGTTGATTAGATCGGTATGATAAATAAACAGACCAGCTCAAGAATAGCAATTATATTTTAATGATTATAAGGGGAAACTCACACTACAAGAGTGGGACGTCTGACTTCTTATCTGTTCAGCGGGCACCATTCAGAAAGAGTGCTTACCTGAGTTCTCCCAGTTTTTCCTCCTCCACCTCAGGAAGCCACACCTTAACAAGATGTGATTGGTTGACAGATTTTCCCCATCAACTCCCCACAAATGGTTGATCTCTGTGCTGTGGCTTTGTGTGTGTGTGTGATGATGATAACCATTTGATGTAAAAGGAAGCTTCTTTAAAGAGGAGTAGTAGTATACTTATTTGTGGGCAACAATGTAAGATTTAGAATATAGCAAGGAATTGCACTGTTCTAGCAAAGTGGTAGTGGTAGATCCTTTCCTAAAATCTATGACCTTACTAACCACATGAAGCTGGCTAGGTTTCCAGTACCAGCCATGATTTCCCTTTTGTTGAGTGGGCATAATGTCGATTAAACAAATATTGTTTAGCATCAACTTGTGAATGCCACTTATTTCAAACATACACAAACACACACACAAACACCCCCCCACACACACATGCACACACACATCTGGCCTTGCTAGCTATTGTTATAGTTCATGGGTGCTGCTGCTAAGTAGTATTGTTATTTCCTTCCTTCCCTGGAGAACTTGCACAATATTTTCTGGTACCCTGGAAGCTCGATCTCAGAAAGAAGGTTTTTGTGTTAAATACAGATTTAATAACCTGCATCCTGTGTTGTGTTTGGTCTTCACCAATAGAGACACACCCTCAACACCTAAGAGGCAAACAAGGGCTCCAACCAAAATTTGTATATTTTTGGTAATCATTTTGTCTATCCTAACCAATCAATCAAAAGGAGGTTTTGGTACTTCTTGGATTTGGGTGCTGAAGATCTGTGACTCTACCTACCTATACCTACTGTTAAGGGCATAAATATAACTGTAGGTAAAACATATTAACTAAATGCAGCCTTTCTCTGTCCATTTTTTTCTGTGCCAGAAATTTGACTTATAAAGAAAATATCAAGGCTTAGGATCTTCATGAGTTTTATCAGTTTACATCATTGAACATTCCCAGCAAGGAGACTGATCGAGCAAAGTGTGATAAAGGTATTAATTCACATTTAGAATTCTGTTCATCAGCAATTAGCTGTATCGAAAAGATAGTCTTTGTGTTCCTCTCCCCTGAGGACAGTTATATAACCTTCCCCTGTGCTCTGGAATTGAACCTTCTGCTTACTACTGGATTGCTAGCAGTTTTATTCTTTTCTCACTTACTGATAAAAAATCACTTGGAATGACTGTATCCATTCCAGCACTCCATCTCTTTTGTTTTGTACCTTGATGCTTTAGTATTCATGTCAGTGCCTTATGTTTCATAGATGTAGCAGAGCTTGTGCTGAGCTTTCTTCTTACACTGATTGGTTTATGGGGTTTGATTTTCTCTTTTAATTTTCTTTATGGACGACATTAGAGATTTTCTCTTTTAATTTTCTTTATGGACGACATTAGAGCTACACAACCAATATATTGCATGTGGCATTTAGGGTAAAATGGATGCTCAAAACAGGCTCTTTTCCACTTAAACTGTTGTTGTTTCTTTATAACATTCTCACCTTCTTTAATGCCTGGGAAGTTTAATCTTGGATTTTTCATCCATCTTTATGGAAAACTGAATGCAAACTGTTTCTTGTCTTGCTGAGGATCTTCTATCATTTGTGTGTATTCTATACATATGAAATGAATATTGCAAGGAAGCCAGTTTTGTTTTCATAGCAAACTATTTCATCTCTATTTTGTATTTGTGCTTCATTCCATGTAATTCTTAAGAAAAATAAAGTTGCAGTTCAGCCTTCTCAAGGGCCTGCTTCTCTTTTTCCTTTAAGAGCATTATGTAAACATTCTGGTAACTGAGGCCAGGCTATAGGAAAAAAAGAAAAAAAAACTGTGGTTCTGTGTTTAAAACCATGCTTGCAGAAGGGAAATAATAACAGGATCTAGCTCTTTAACTGCTCATCTCCACTATGAATGGACAGCAGTGCATCAGAGGAGAAATATCTCCTGTTACATCTAAGCTATTATGTTTAGAAAGTTCAATCTGGCACTCCAAACCTGCAACTGATTTTTGAATGGTGTTCTAAGATATACTTATCTAGAAATTAGCTATTGTACTGCTGCTTACAGCTTGCCAGGAAAGATTGCAGTAAAGGACAAGTGGAGGACATTGGCATCAGAATTCTTCCATTTCACAGGCTATTAAAATAACAGAGAGTATTCCTGTGCACAGTACTAACTGAGATAATTTTACCAACAAGAAAATTCTAGATAAAACAGAGAGAATGTGTCTCACTTATGAATGCTGTGTTGCACAGATTTCTGTCATCAAAGAAAGATAAGCTTTATATTTTGAGCAACAATTGAATCTGATTCAATTTATGGCAGGTTTTTGCTCCTCTGTCAGTCCTAATAATACCACTCCATTTTGTATTTTCCTTATGCTCTGTTGCTTGAATAACTTTTTCAGATGAATAGATTATTGATGATGACATCTCACTAAATACACTGACAGAATATGCCAATACAATTTGGCATATAGTATTTCATGCATGTTTCTCTCAGTGGAAGGGAAATCACAATAAGAAATCATAAATACCCAAGAAACGTGCTTCATTAAGGCACAAAATGTTGACATTCATAGACAAAATAACACTCTCAAAAGGTACAGAATGCTTTCAAAACTCAGATGAAAATTGATTCATTTCTGTGTAATGCAACACTGTCAAGAGAATACAACTTGGAATCTAAATGAGCACACCATAGAGATACCCTAGCATTCATATTTATTGAACTACTATTCATAATAACCAAGTTAACAAACCAGCCTAAGTGACTATTGATAGATAATTTGGAAAAGAAAATGTTATATATGTATGCAAATTTTATTCTGCATAAGAAAGAATGAAACTAGAATATTTTGAAAAAATGGATGGAGATGGACATCATGATATTAAGCAGTATAAACCTTAATCAGAGACACAAATGTCATGTGTTTAGTTTCATATATACAACCTAGATGGTGCATGTCTGTGTGTGTGCATATACAAGGTAGAGGGAGTGCATGTGTAATGTAAAGAGGAAGAGGCCTAAAAAGTGGGAGGTAGGAGAAGTGGGCTAATAGGAAGTAAATACAGAATAACAATAGCAGAAGTTGGGTAAGGAAAGTTAATAGAACTAGGGGTGGTGGTGCATGCCTTTAATCCTAATACTCAGAAGGCAGAGGCAGGTAAATCTTTGTTAGTTCAAGGTCAGCATAGTCTACAAGTGCTAGTTCGAGGATAGGCTCCAAAGGTGAATGAAGAAGGATGCATAAAAAAAAATTCTACACTAGCTCAGAATTGAGTATAATATAGGGTTATTTATTTAGGGTTAATCTCACAGATCACAATCCTCGGCTGGAACAGGGAACAGCAACTGAATCCTGCAGCTGGACAAGAGGCCAGATGCATGTTTTACATTGGCATAAATAGGATAAGAAGCCACACCTAAGTAGGCTGGGCAGGTAACTTAAAGGTTACTGCCGATAGAAATTCCTACATCACTTCCCCCTTTTGTTCAAATAAGAGAGTTCTAATCCTAATACAAAATTACATACAATAAGAACAATATATAATAAAATATATTTATATCAAGCAGGAAACAGGTGATAAATCTTTCAATAATTATCCTATCCTAATGAGTTTAAGTCTTGTATAATAAATTACTTGACAAAGTCATGAGAAAAAAGTAACTACAACTATTTAGTCTTCAGCACCATCGAAGATACTAGAAGGGAAAATAATATTACTTGAATAAACAGGAAGTGTGATCAGGCAACTTTCAGAATGTGCAGCAAATGACAGAAACAACTAGCTCCCTGGGCAACCACCCAAAGTCTCATTTTCAATGTTGGAGGAACCAACATGGGCTAAGGCCTAGAGTAACTGACAGACCATTTTCAGAGGCAAGAAATTTTTCAAAACCATCTTACCCACTCTTGGCAAGATTTGCAGTCTTTTTTCTTGTATCCTGCTTGTCTTGATTGGATATTATGCATTTTGTCAGTGGTCAATGCATGGGCAGTTCTTTGACCAAAGGCCAATTTTGCCAAGAAGAAAACAAGCTCCAGGTGGAGTATCTTTGGTGCTCAACATTCTCTTGGTGATAGATCGGTGCTGCCTGGAACAATTGTGTCTCACATCAATAGAACCCTCAGTTATTTAAATGACAAATTCTACAGATCCTTGAAGTGGTTGAAGATTACCTATCTATGCATATTACAATCTCTATATATCTAAAGAAACTGATTAGTTTAACTATAAGTATGTCAAACATAGATGACTATTGATCTATAATTCTTAATATCTATATAACTTAAACACTTAGACTTCATATTAGAATAATATACAATAAAAAACTGCAACAAGTGAGGACAATGACCTCAAAATGTACAAAATGTAAAAGTCGCTTTATCAGAGGTAGAAATATACATTGCAACATAATAAATAAATCCTAAAATTGTATCAATATACAAAAATGTTTTAAGCAGAGGTAGATTCATGCATACAATATGGCAAAATAACTGTCCCTAGATTTATAAATATTGTAGATGAAAATAGGAAAATAGTAAATATAATTTTAGTTTGTGTCAATATACAAGAATCTATAACAATATAAATTGCCTATGAATAATAGCTCACAAGTATTCACTCTATAACTCACTATTATTATTAGTGTGAGTAAGCGCACACTAATCTGTTATCCCATCCAATTTCCACGCCTTTTTATTTTCCAAAGAAATCCCTGAGCCTACATAATTACCCCTCAACCCCCAACCATTTGCCAACATAACCAACCCCTAAATGATGTCCCTAACTCTGAGGACAACTTTGTTGGGAAAGGGGACATCATCTTAGAGAATTACTCCCAGCTGTCATAGGGGCGATATTCTTCCTATGGGATCCTGTGAAAGTAAAATGATGATTAAGTTCCAAGATTATTGTCTGGTATAATTGCAAAAAGTCTCTGAGTATTCAGTAGGATTTTTCAGAGGTTCCTATTTGAAGTTCTGGCCAGAAAATTATAAAAAGTGCACTATTTCATCGATACAAGTTGGAATCATTTTGATCAGCTGGTACCCAATACAGGTCTTTTAGTAGTGCTATCAGCATCATGATGTCATATCAACCAGGTAGAATTGTTGTGGGGCCCCATCTTATTTCTGAAAACTTCAAAGATTATTGCAGGACAATTCATTGTGGAAAACTTAAACATTATTTATACAGATATATACAGAACTATATACTCAATCAAAGGTATGATAGAGACAAGTAAAAATTTTTTTTCTAAATTCTTCCTTCTTTCTGTCCCATACGAGACAGCTCTTGACATGAGACAACTCCAAAGCCAGCTCTATGTAGTCATATATATGATCCTTATTATATAGTTACTTTCCTTCTGTTAGCATCAAAAAATCCTGGGTCTCTTGATGTTTTGATAATGTGTATTTTCTTGTAAAGACAAGAACAAAACCCTGCCCCAACTGTTATAAGGCTTTCTTACCACCTGTATGATTTTCACCCCTGTGGATGAGCTGCCATTTCTCTTTCTCAAAAGGTTTCTTTTTTCAAACCAAATATTTATTAATTTTGATGGTATCCATAGTTTTTCTTCTCGTGTGGAAACAAGAGCAAAACCCCTTCCCCAACATAGCACATCTCCTCGCTTCCATTGTGAGATCAACACATCCTTGAATACACCAGCTGATTTAATTCAGAAGACTTTTCTATTCAATCTCTCTCTGCTGCTGTTGTCCCTTTCTAATTAGCTTTAAGAAAATTCAAGGCTAATAAAGAATTATGTAATCTATTTCTGGAGGAATTTTCCATCCTTTTATGTTTGTTTAACATATCCTTTTTAGTTTGATTTGATCTTTCTGCAACTCTCTGACCTGTAGGATTGTGCTGTATACCTATAAGATGCTTTATATTATAAAAAGCAAAGAACTCTTTTATTTTCTTAGAGATATATACTGAACCATTATCTGTCTTTATTTGGGTAGGTATGACCATGATGTTCATAACTTCTAATAATCTAATAATAATCTGAATCAGCCTTTTCTGAGCTTAAAGCAGTTGACCACTGAAAATCTGAATAAGTGTCAATCGTGTGGTGTACATATATTAATTATCCAAATTCTGTGAAGTGGAACACATCCATCTGCCAGATTTTATTCCTTTGAGTATCTTTTGGGTTAGTCCCTGCAGGTAGTGGTCTTTGGTTTTAGAAAGTTCATGTAGGACATCTCTTTATAATTTCCTTAGCTTATTGCCATGTAATAGAAAACTCTTTCTTTAAACCCTTGCTATTGACATAGGCCCTCAACATATTTTCAATCAGTAATCCATCAATTGGTGCATTACCTTGTGCTAGAGGACCTGGCAGACCCATATTGGATCGGATATGTGTTATGTATATGGGACAAAGTCTATTGCTGATTATATCTTGAACTTGCATGAATAATGAAGTAAATTCTGTGTCATCTGGTATAAATTCAGTTGTTTCAATATGCAAGACAACTCTTTCTGCATATTGTGAATCAGAAACTATATTAGGAGGTTCTTTAAAATCCCTTATCATCATGAGAATACCACATAATTCTGCATTCTAGACAGAATTATAAGGGCTTTGTTCCACCTTATTTAATTCTTATGATTTGTAACCTGACATCCCTGATTTGTTTGCATCAGTATAAAATATATGGACTACAGTTATTGGAGCATCACCTACAATTTGGGGAAGAATTTAAGATGTTCTCTTTATAAGGTTAAAACTATTGCTTTTGTGATAATTGCTATTAATTTCTCCCAAAAAATTAGCACAATCTCTTTGCCATGGTTCATTGTCTTCCCATAGCTTTTTTAGTTCATCAGTAGTAAAAGGCACTATAATCTCTGTTGGATCTATATCTGCTAATTGACCAAATCTCTGTTTTTCTTTTATAAATAATTCAAAGTCTTTTAACACATACGTGTTTAATTTTTTCCTTGGTTTATGTGGTAAAAGATCTGTTCTAAGATAATATCATCCCTCTGCTTTAAAATACTTGTAGGAGAAATTCTGGAAGGCAATATGACTAGAATACAAGTAAAATTTGGGATCACCCTATCCACATGTGACTCTTGTAATTTTTCCTCAACAATTGTCAATTACTTTTCCACTTTAGCTGTTAATTCTCTGGGACTATTTAAGTCTTTATCAACACCTAAGTATTTGTTAAAATGAATTATTAGGTCAGGTGTTATCCCAACAGCTGGTCGTAGACTGATAATGTCTCCTAACAATCTTTGAAAGTCATTAAGAATCTGTAACTGATCTCCCCTAATTTGTGCCTTTTGTGTTCTAATTTTTCTGCAAACCTATTTTGTAACCTAGGTAATTGACATAATCTCCTTTCTGTATTTTTTTCAGGAGCAATTTGTAATCCCCATTTAGGCAAAACTTTCTTTACTTCTTCAAACATTTATCTAAGATATCTACATTTGAATCGGATAGCAAAATGTCATCCATCTAATGGTAAATTATTGATTTAGGAAATTTTTTACACATTATTTCCAATGGCTGACAGACAAACTACTGGCACAGAGTGGGTGTCTTGAAAATTCCTTGTGGGAGTATGGTCCATTGATATTTCCTAGTAGACTGTGAATTAATATAAGTAGGCACTGTGAAGGCAAATTTTTCTCTATCCTATTCTTGGAAAGGTATAGTGAAGAAACAATCTTTCAAATCAATAATTATAAGAGGCCATCATTTTAGTAATAGAGAAGGCAGAGGAATTCCAGATTGTAGTGGGCCCATATCTCTACTTATGGTAAAGTGTGATGCCTGGATGCAACAAAAGGATGGATTTTGTTTTCAAATCTAATTTATTGGTCTGCATCATTTCATTGAGGAATTGAGGCCATTGACATTGAGAGATATCAATGAGCAGTGTTTGTTGATTCCCATTATTTTGTTGGGATATGGGCTTTTTCCTTCTCTTTTGATTTTGTGTACTGAGATTATTCCATAGTTTCAGGGTGAAGTTTTCCTACTAGTGCCTTCTGGAAGCCTGAATTTTTAAATAAATATTTCTATAGTTTGGTATTTTTTGTGCAACATCTTTCTTCATTCATTGTTATTGAAAGTTTTGCTCAGTTTAGTAGTCTAGGCTGGGATCTGTGGTCTCTTAGACTTTGCTGAATATCAGGCCCAGTTTTTCTGGCTTTTAGAGTCTCCACTGAAAAGTCAGGTGTTAGTCTAATAGGTCTGCTTTTATAGGTTAGTTGGTAGCTTTCCCTTGCAGTTTTTAATATTATTTCTTTTTCTCTATGTTTAGTGTTTTGATTACTATGTTCTAAAGGAATTTCTTTTTTGGGTCTGTCTATTAGGTGTTCTGTGTGCTCTTGTATCATGATAGGAATCTCCTTCTTTAGGTTAGTGAAATTTTCTTCTAACTATTTTGTTGAAACTATATTCTGTACCTTTGGACCTGGGTTTCTTCTCTTTCCTTTATTTCTATATTCTTTAGAATTGTTCTTTTCACAATATCCCATATTTTCAGCATGTTTTATGCTGCGATCTTTTTGGATTTTACATTTTCTTTGATCTATGTATCCATTTCTTTATACTTTTCCCTCAGATTATGTTTTCCTTATTGACTCTATTTCTACTTTTATGTCTTAAGTTCTTTTTCCATTTTAGTCTACTGTTTGTTTTTCATAAATTGTTTTATTCATATACTTTTAAAGGACCTCTAACATTTTCATAAAGGCTATTTTGAAATTATAATCTTCTGTTCCATTTATATTACACATTCAGCGCATACCATAGTATTGTTGCTTGTCTTTAGTGAACAAAGCAGAGACATATCCTTATGGCTGTAGCTGTGTTTCTATGCTGGCATCTAGGCATCTGGCTTTGGAAAGATTGTAATTCTAGATGGTGATATCTTGTCTTGTCTTTATTGGGTAGTTTCTTCATTCCTTAATTTCTGTTACCCTCTCTGGTTCTTAGGAAAGTGTTGCCTGGGAGGGAATTCTTTGATCCTGACAGTGGTAGCCACAGGGGAATCCTGTATAGAATATTGGGTAGAATGAGCTTCTATGTATTAGAAGCTGACACTTAGGAATGGGAATGAGTTGGATGAGGTAAGTTAATAGGGTCCACAACTGGGAGAAAAACAGGATGTGTCACAAGAATCAGAGTAGTTAGTTCCTTGGGAATGTGGGCTAAGAGGAAAGAATGGCCACAGTAAGTGGTGTTACATATAGCTCAGGATGAGACTGGGGACTAAATTTTTTGGAAAACAGGGTGGGTGATCAGATCGCCTACCTGCTTCTCTAGCCAATGTAGTATGACTTGTTTAATTAATATGATTATCTTTTGTTTCATACATTTTATTCTAATGATATAACTTCATTCATTTTTCAGTTGAAGAAAATGCTATTATGTATATATAACACATTTTCTTTTCATTGATTTGGTTTGGGATACCAAATTGATTCTATAATGTTGGGACCATTTGGAGTCCTGGCCTCCAGTTGCTCTTCCCTGCTAGAGAGCTTTACTTTCCTTGTGATTTGAGTTATTGAAAGCTGTGTCAAAGTTTACCAGCTCTGCTTCACAAGCATGTGTTGCCTTGCCTTGAGGATCAGAGGATAAGGTTTTCATGAACCAGTGACTAGAGGTCCATGTCTCTGTCTCTCTGTTTGTCTGTCTGTGTGTTTGTGTCTTTGTGTGTTTCAACCTCCAGCCCCTTGCCCCAAGCTTGCTAACTGTATGGTAGCACATAGAGTGCAGACAGGCATTGTGTGCTGCAAGTGGAGGTTCCATCGAGATCGGGAACTAGGGAACGCTGAGAGGTCGCCCTGGGAAGGTGAGGGTAGATTGGGGTATGTATTAATCCTGACATCCTTTGCTCAGTTTTGGTTCCAGGCTGTGCAGGCAAGGCAAGTGGAAGTCCAACCGAGAAAGAGGGGTAAGCGGACAGGGTCATATTAAGGAATTAAGACAGGACACCCTCTGAAATAGGAGGCAGGAGGGTGAACTGAAGGCCTCAAAAAGATAAAATGTGTACAGATGTATGTTATTGTATTTTGTTGATTGTATTGTCTTTGTGTTCTGGACTGGAGAAAGACCTTTGATTCTGGGAACTGCTAAGAAAGGTATTTTGACTTTAAAGTACGGGCCTAAGGATTTGATGCTTTGGAAAAGAGGTTCTGCTTTTGTCTCTACAGAGGATGAGAACCTGAGGATTTGTTCAAGATTCATGTGGTTTGATTCACCTAGACCTCCTGAAATGTTGCAGTAAAATACCCCCAAGAATGCAGCGCCCACACTCAGCAGGAAGTAGCCAGACAGGTTGATGATGCCCAAATTCCCTGAAAGATTGTTTAAGTGGGGCCCCTTCAGTGGTTCTGGAGCAGCAAGCCTGCTTTCCTGAGTTCTGCTCCACTCCATGCACCAGTTTGGACCCAGAATGAATACAGCTGGGGCTAGAAGGCAGTTGGAGCAGAGCTTAGCTAGACAGCTGTGGCAGAAGGCATGTTGCCCCAGCCCAGATGGTGCCCAGCCTGGGAGACGGCGTGGTGGTACCAGGAGTATCAGCAAATGCAACAACAAGTGCTGGAGCCGAGACAAACTGGAGCACAGACCCCTCTGGGCTGCCCGAGAAGGCAACAGGAGGGCACAGAAATGGTGGTGGTGGTTCCAGGCTCTACATGCCCAAGAGTCTGCGGCACGAGCATATGAAATAGCACCTTTGTGGAAAAAGATATTCTTGGTTGTTCTTTCAGAATCTGTGGCCTGAGCGACTGCTGGCATGACCACTCCAGTGCTGCCTTGTTTGTTCAGGTACCAGCCATCATAGGACTGCCAATTACTAAAAAGATTAAGCAGACTAAAATGACCCTGTATCGAGAAAAACGAGATTTTGGAGTGACAGCTGTGACAGTTGTTGTCATCGTGGTGTCTGCTGCTGCAGCCATGGTTGCAGGACTGGCAATGGCACAAACATCATTGGTGTGGATAAACTGGTGAGACAAGTCAACGATGCTCTCCAGATTCAGAATGCCCTGAATGTCCACATTAAATTTGAACTTTTGAATTTAAATCAACAGACTGCCCTATTGTAGGAGCAGGTGGACTTATGGCATGTACAACAAATGACTTGTTCACACTTTTTTCATTCCATTTGTGTGACATCTGTTAATATTGCTAATGCCTCTTATGTGGTGAAACAGCTCAATGTTTATTTGAATAGCCCTTGGAATGTTACAATTAGCACAGCAGATTGTCAATACCTGTGTGCCCCCTGTTTTAGCCAATGGGTTGGTAGAATACCATAGCCCAAATGGGAGGCTGGGTCCAGTGGTGATTGGGGACCCTCTTGCTGGCAATCTTAATGCCTGTTGCCATGGGCATTTGTTTGTGAATTCTGTGTAAGATCAGACAATCCATGAGAATGCAGCATGTTGTCACTTAGCAAGTCCTTCTGAGCCTGTTGGCCAGTAACTCAGATGTACCCCAGGTTTGGTTGCAAATACTGCACAAACTATGAAGACTCCTCCATAGATGGGCAACTCCTACAGAAGAGGGCCTGCCTAAGAGAGGGAAGGGGCCTCCCAAAGACAGGTAAGTGTTTATTCTTCTGAGATGACCTAAGACAAGAGGGTCTTCTGTCTTATAAAAAATTTAGGGGGGAGATGTTGGGATCATTTGGAGTTCTGGCCTCCAGCTGCTCTTCCCTGCTAGAGAGCTTTACTTTTCTTCTTATTTGAGTTACTGAAAGCTGTGTCAAAGTTTACCAGCTCTGCTTCACAAGCACATGTTGCCTGGCCTTGAGGATCAGAGGATAAAGTTTTCCCCTGTTGGCCCACCTGACTGTTGGTTATATAAGCCTCCATGGTGCTATTGAATAAAGGGCTTCTTACCAGTGACTAGAGGTCCGTGTCTCTGTCTCTCTTTCTGTCTGTCTGTGTGTTTGTGTCTTTGTGTGTTTCAACCTCCAACCCCTTGCCCAAAGCTCGCGAACTGTATGGTAGCACATAGAGTGCAGACAGGCATTGTGCACTGCACTATAACTCAGCTCCTATGAGTAGTGTTACAAGAGGCTTTGATGTTCAAGTATCTTTGTGGTATGCTTGCTTGGACACCTTTAAGGAAACAATATAAGTTTAATAGCATAGTTTTATGGAAAAATATTTTTACTTTAAGAAACATCCATACTAGCTTAAAAAGTGGTTTCACTAGAGATGTTGGGTTCAGCAGGGTTGCACAACTGATTGAAGGACAGTCCATCAAGGCTCGATACTAGAACCAAACTTTATTCCAGGAAGAGAAAATGAAAAATCTCCATGGGAGACAAAAACTTACCAGCTATAGCTGTGACTACAGCCAGTTCAGGATTCAGGATTCTGAGGCTGTGGCAAAGGGCAGTATCTGAACTCTCCTTTTTATAGCATTTTTTTTACAGTTTTCATTGACAAGATTTTTCATAATCTAGTGTTTATATTTAGCCCATTGTTTCCCTCTGCCACTTCCTGGTGGTATTTACCAAAGTTCTGCACTTCCCCTGACACAGCCAGTTTTTAGTAGCAGGAAAGAGTATGGGAAAATACACAACCAAAAAGTCATGTACATCCCATCATTTAAAGGTTAATTCAGCTCACATCCCCGTGGTTGGTCATTTTTGGCTTGAGGGGGTGTAATCTCACAGCTGCCTCTCAATTTGTAGAGGGCCACTTCTGCCTTGTAGACAGAGCTGTCTGTTGTAAACCTGGTGCTGGAGAATTGTCCGTATTCTGTCAATCATGATTTAAATAAACGCTGATTGGCCATTAGCCAGGATGTATAGATGGGACAACCAGACAGGAAGTAGAGATGGAGCAAGGAGAATAGAATTCTGGGAAGCAGGAAGCTCTCTCGGCATTCCTGCCTGGACCACCAAAGAAGCAGTATGTGACCTGCCACGCTAAGAAAGGTACTGAGCCATGTGGCTAACATAGGAAGGGATAATGGGTTAATATAAGCTACAAGAGCTAATAAGAAGCCTGAGATAATGGGCCAATCAGTTTGTAACTTATGGAGACTCTCTGTGTGATTTTCCTTGGGACCTAAATGGCTGGGGACCTGGCAGGAGGACAGAAACCAACCAGGCCCTTCATGTTACATAAACCCAGGCACTTCACTGTTAATAGTTAATCCTGAAATTGCTAAGAAAACTTCTGGCAGTCTGTTCTCATTCTCCTAGGTTCACAACTTTTTATTTCTTTCTTTCTACGTTCTTATTTCTGGTTACTATATGTTTATATTCTTATTCTTAGACTCTTCAGAGTATGAAAAGATTTTTTTTCTCATCCCTTCATAAACATTTGCTGCTGTATTTTTCTTCTTTTTACGTTTTTCTTCTTTTATTTTATTTATTTGCCTTTTACTTTTATTTCTTATTTTATATATTTATTCATTTTTCAAGACAGGATTTCTCTGTGAAGTACTGGGTATCTGTAGACCACTCCTTTTGTGTGTGTGTGTGTGTGTGTGTGTGTGTGTGTGTGAATGATTTATTTTGTTCTTTCATTAAAAGTATCCTTTATTTTACTTTTTTATTCCTCTAACATATATTACATCCTGGCCACAGTTTTTTTCTCCCCAGCCCTCCAGTCTCTCCCCTGTAATCCCCACTAAACCCCAGATATCCCCACTTCCCCTGTCTCCCCTCAAAAAGAACAGACCTCCTAAGGTGGCTTTGCATCACAAAGTTGCATTAATTTGCATTTTATAGGTGGCTCCTGATGTTGATCTTTGTTTTTTACTTGTTTGTTGGCCTGGTGAATATCTCCAAGGAATTGTCCCTTTCATTAACTCATTTCTTCAACAGATTTATTAGAATTTCCTTAGTTTTTAGTTCATGGAGTTCCTCAAGGATTTTCAATAATAATCCACTGTTGCATGTGAAGTTATCAGAGATTTCCTTACATTCTTCAGGCTATCACTTCACTTAATTATTTCTTATCCAAAAGATTTTTGATTTCAGGCAATCCCATTTTTTAAATCATAGCATTATTTCCTGAGTGATTAGAGTCCTATTCAAATATCCTTTCATCTACTCATTTCTTGTACTTTTTCCCTCTAAACAATTCTGCTTCAGATATTGTATTAATGTTTCTGATAATTAGGATTTTGTCATATAAGGTAAGGTATAAGTATCTTACATCCATTCTTCAATGTTTTACCAAAGACATTTGTTGAAAATACTGTTCTTTATTTAATTATGTTTACTTGACATCTAAAAGAAAAGCAAAGATCTATAGACGAGTAGATTAAATTCTGGAAACTCAGTTCTATGCTACAGATCAATTTGGCTGTTTAAGTTCCAGAGCACGTGGGTTCTGTTGCTATGTTATATAGTAAATTGAAATCAGGTATGGTGATATCCTCATCATTCTTATTGTTCTCTTTTTTTCTCAGAGTTACTTGGGATCCTTGGGTTCCTTTGTGGCTCTATATGAATTTAAGCATTTCTAAAAGATTCCATTAAGAATGCCATAGGAATTCCGATTAAGATTATATGAAATCTATAGATTACTTTGTACAAGAAAGCCTTTTTTATAATACCAATTCCATTGTTCTTTGAACACTGCAAAATATTTCTATTATCTAATGGCACTTGAGCTCTGTTCTAATTCTAAAACCTGATTTTCATACATCTGATTCCTGATTTTGAGTACAAAATTTACTAGGTGTTCAAACTTTGTTAAGTTTCTTAATGATAGTGTGTTAGATAATTCATCTGTAAAAATAAGACTGATATCCCAGAACTCAGAAGGCAGAGGCAGGCGGATCTCTGAGCTTGAGGCAAGCCTGGTGTACAAGAGCAACTTTCCAGGACAGGCTCCAAAGCTACAGAGAAATCCTGTCTCAAAAAAACAAAACAAAACAAAACAAAACAAAAACAAAAAAGTAAAATTTAATTTCTCATTATATAAACCAGAATTTCATAAGATAATTATTTAGTTGGGCATAATTTTGGTTAACTTAATAAGGATATTCATTTTATTTCATATTTTATCTACTTTGTTTTTAACAGAATAGGATTTACCTTTTCTAATCTCCAGGGACTGTTTTCTGGCAGTCTTTCCCATCATAGCCATTTAGAGCATCATAGTTTATGTCACAAATTGAAATATTCTTAAGTTCTAGATCTAAAGGGAAACTGACAATGTCTAATCTGTGTTTGTTGGAAGCTACATCCCAATCACTGATATCCTTATATCCAAAGAGTCTGGAATGTTTGGGGGGGGGGTTCAACCCAGCCCCTGGCATCCATTTTGAAATGTTGGATGGAAAGTCACATTTCAAGACCCTTCTCCTGTCCAAACTACACCACCAAGAAAGCACACCAAATGGTGGCAGCTCCCATAGGCTATTTAAACTGCACCCCACTCCCATCAGAGAACAGAACAGGCAATCTGTCCTCTTTCCTCTCCAAGTTTTCCTGGCCTTCCTCCCTGGGAATGCTGTCATCCATTAAACCTGGGTTTTTACTAAATTGGTTTGATTTGGTCTGATTTGTATTATTGCGTCGGCAGAAGCTTATGGGGGTCGAAAAAACTTTACAGTCTGTGACTTCAGTTTCTCTGCACTGATGGCTTCGCTATGCTAACACCTGGCAATCCAGAAGCTATACACTTAGGTGAGGTAGATTACTTCTTAGTTTTTTGTCTTTTCTTTTGTTTTGTTTTGATTTATTTGTTCCTGACATGTATGCTCAAATGCTGATGTTAATTTCAACTTAGTATGAGGATTTTTTGTTTTGTTTTGTTTGTTTTTTGAGAAAGGATTTCTCTGTATAATATTTCTGACTGTCCTGGAACTCACTCATAGACTAGGGTGGCCAAGAACTCATAGAGATCTGCCTGTCTCTGCCTCCAGAACCCTAGGGTTACAGCTGTGTGCCACTTCCTCCCAGCAATAATTTTTATTAAAATATGAAAAGTTTAGGAAATTTTCTCAAAACACCATAGATGATCTTAGTTTTACTGTCACTCACCCACAATTTAAGTCCATGCAAAATATGAGCCTTATTGATAAGTATTATAAAATTTTTATCTTGAAATAATTAAAATGATGTTACCCATAGATCAATATTCTCTTCAATTTTATGCCAAAAGTTTCATCCTCTAAAATCTTTTTTTCAAAAGCATTTAAAAATATACATTCCATTTGAAAGCATTGTCTAAAGTACCATTTCTCTTGTGCATATTCAATAAACATCCATTTCAGTCAGAAATTTTTAGTCTGGCCAAAGCCCATATATAACAATGTATTGACATCAGCACTCTAGAAATCCTCTTTTCATTGATGTAATTGAGGAATCTCATTATAGATGTTTGAAGAAATAGATTAATTTACAGAGAAAGGTACTGTACTGAGCTCAACTGATGACAATCTTTGCGAGTGTAAGGAAATGATTCTGATATAACAGGGTCACAAATTAATATATTGTGAAGACGATCTGCCCCATAGAGATTTACCTGAGCTTATACTGATGACCAGAGACTATTTGTTATATTAATATAAATGAGCAACCATGTATTACTTTGATTAAGTGAAATCTCCAAAGTTTCTAGTCTATGTTAATTTTCTTCCCTATGTATGATAAGAATGCAGAATGACTCTTTGTTGATAATCTTTTTGTCATCATAAACTCTAAGACTAATTAAGTATCTGGAAACATGTAGTTTTAATATCTATTAATATGTTTCATACGGTCAGAGAAAGTAGAAAATCATAAGTCACAAAGACTGCAAATTTATGGTCTTTGTATTTCTTTGAAAAATATCCCTATATGTCCCTATCTATCTATCTATCTATCTATCTATCTATCTATCTATCTATCTATCTATATTTAATACTTCCACTTTCCTTTCAAAGAGAATAAGACTTCCATAATTGATGAAAACGAACATGCATTAACATAGTGAGATTCATAATCATTGGTACTCTGTTTTCAAAAATGCCAGCTCCATTGATTGTGTGACCTTGAACAGAAACCTTAATTTACCTGAGCTGTGGTGCGGGAGAATTGTCTGTATTCTGTCAATCATGTTTTAAATAAATGCTGATTGGCCAGGCAGGAAGTATAGGTGGGAAAACCAGACAGGAAGTAAAGGTGGGGCCAGAAGAATAGGTGTATTCTGGGAAGAAGGAAGCTCTTTTCCCATTCCTGCCCAGACCACTGAAGAAGCAGGATGTGACTTGCCCCACTGAAAAAGGTACTGAGCCATGTGGCTAACATAAATAAGGATAATGGGTTAATATGTCTTATAAGAGTTAATATGAAACCTGAGCTAATGGGCCAATCAGTTTATAATCTTCTGGAGACCTCTATGTGATTTTCTTTGAGACCTAATGACTGTGGGACCTGGTGGGAGGATAGAATCCAAGCAGGCCCTTGTGTTACAGAGCTGTTACTGATTTTTAAAATGGAATTCCTGTTTCCATTCCATAGTTAAGAAAATTTAATAAGGCAATGAGTATTTGAATAAAAATGATAAATATACTTACTTTAATTATTTACCAAACTTATGTTCATGTGATTGCTCAGTCGGTAGTGCATGAGACTCTTAATCTCAGGGTCATGGTTCCTGCCCCATGTTGGGTGCCAATTTCCAGTAATGAGAGAAGGAGATGGCAGGTCGCAGTCCAGTACCACCTGGCTCCCATCAGTCCAGCGCAGGGCTCCTTGTTCCGTCCCACCCAGCTAGCTTAAGTCCCGAAATAATTACACAGAAACTGTATTAATTTAAAACACTGCCTGGCCCATTATATCTAGCCTCTTCTTGGCTAACTCTCACATCTTGCTTTAACCCATATCTAGTAATCTGTGTATCACTACTGGGTTGTGGCTTACCAGGGATATTCTAACCTACGTCCATCTCAGGCCAGAGATTCATTGTGTCTGGTTGTCTGTCCATCCCAGAATTCTGTTCTCTTTACACTGCCAACCTAAGGGCTGCCCTATCAAAAGGCCAAGGCAGTTTCTTTATTCAACCAATGAAAGCAACACATAGAAAGAAGGACCTCCTACACCACATAACCAGGCATGGTTTCTGCCCTGTATTATCCTAAGACCTCTGTATATTTTTATCACTGGTTTTGTTCATTTAAAATCATACTAGAATAAAATGTCTGAGAGAAAAGAATTTACCAGAAAACAAAAAGATTGTATCATTCAGTTTGTAAAGCTCAGGC
Source organism: Ondatra zibethicus (assembly GCA_004026605.1). Classification (NCBI taxonomy): domain Eukaryota; kingdom Metazoa; phylum Chordata; class Mammalia; order Rodentia; family Cricetidae; genus Ondatra; species Ondatra zibethicus. Next base: position 36,682 of record PVIU01016352.1, read on the forward strand.
TCTAAGTTTAGAAAGTTTCAACTGATCTACCTTTGTTACTTGTATGACTGTAGACAAACTACTTTTTGCTTTCTGTGTCATGGCTTCACCATATGCAATACATGCTTGCCAATATTACACATAACCTTGAAGTTATATGAGTTAACTTTGTTGAAACAGGAGGTAAGGTGATAGGATATACTCTGCATTAGATATGTCATAACACAGTATGATATGTCATCTCATATGAGTTGAGTTTAATGATTTCTGTCCTTCATCAAGGTCTGAAGAAAAATGGTATCCTATTTTATGAGGTTCAAAGGTTTATTTATCACAATGTATAAGGTTACCCGTCATAGTGTCAGTTAAGTTTCATTGACTTTATAGCTGCACAAATTAATACAATTCATCGAAGTACATAATAACTCTTGTTGATCTTGAAGATATATCTTAATAAATTGGAATGCCTTCATACTGTAAAGATATTCTGAAGGACAACTGCTATATCTTGTTCTATGAAGTTATAATGTTAAACAACACATGCCAGGAAGAACCACTATCACAGCATTGATACCTACTCTCACCTGCAGAGTATTTCTGTTAGAGTTAAAGAAAACATGTGTTTCTCTTGCCTTTGTACCTGGTAGGCACTGTGAATCATCTTTTCTTTTTGCAGACATAGATCCTGAAATATGCAAGACTTTGCAAGAGTAAATTGTCATAATGTGTACACATTGCTACAGAATTTTTTAAAGTAGCCCTGAAATGATAGCTTTTGCTGTTCTCATTATATGGAAAATAAATAAAGAAAATAGAAATATTTTTAATTTGAACAGGGGATAGTAAATAAAAGAGTATATATTTCAAAATCTTATATATCAAAGAAAAAAACAATTTCCTGTTGAGAAAATTTTCTGCTATGTTAATGACTCACATTTTGAAATTGACTGGTGTATTGGTGTAAATAATACTACCAAATACATTTATATTGGCTTGCCTATATATTCGGAATGCTACCTCCCTTACATAAAAAGTATAAATTTTTAATGTGCTTTATGGGGAAACATACTGGACATATCCAACTAGTCCAGATTTAATAAAATAACTTTTTCATAGTTGAGTTCCATAGTTCCATAGTTGTGCAGTTGGAAGGCCAGAGAAGGATGAAGGAGGAAGACAAGTAAGTGACATAGCAACAACCAAGCTTTTTTAGATTTTGAAAGAGTCAAAAAGAAAGACTGTAACAAAATCTACCCAGAAATAACCATCCCTGAATAATGCCTTGATTTCTCCATCTTGGGCCTTATTTCAGACTTCTGGCTTCAAGAACTGTGAAAGAATCAATTGCTGTTCTAATCCACTAAATAATATGATAAGGTAATATACAATTAAAATATACAGAAAAATAAATAAAAGTACCAAAATATATCCATAAAAATTACTTCATTCCTCATATCCTATCCTATGTCTTTACTGTTTAGATTCTCTTGTTTAAACCATTCCCACAAACCAGCTCATATTAAGGTGAACAAAAATTGTGAAGAGTCTTTATTTTATACTCTATTTCCTAAAATTAAAATCATTCTTTTGTTCAGTTGTTGCCTCCTGGTCTATATATTCTTTTTCCTTGGATTTATATCAAATGCCTTGTCTTCTTCCTGCATATACATGTCCACACATGCACACACACACACACACACACACACACACACACACACACACACACACCACAGAAACATACACACACACACAGTTGGAATCTCCCAGCTCCCAAATAATGACACAGAGATTTTTTATTAATTATTAAAGCTCATCCTTAGCTTATACTTGTTTCCAACTAGCTCTTAAAATGTAAATTAACACTTTTATATTATTTTACATTCTGTCCTGTGGCTTGTTACCTCTTAGTACCATACATTCTCTGTGTCTGGCTGAAGAATCTACCCTGCCTCAGGTTCTTTCCCCAGAGTTCCCATCTCTCCATGGAAGTTCTGGCTATCCTCTCCTTCCTAGCTATTATCTATGAAGCTCTTCAATAAACCAATCTGAAGATGCTTTAGGCAGGTGAATAAGGACACAGACATAACTTCACAGTGTACAAAAAGATTATTACACACACAGGATCACAAATTTATACACACCTTTTCCATTTACTTTAGCTCAGTTATTGCTGTTTCCTCTCTTTTCTTCCTGAACTTTTACTTTTGTGTTGTAATTCTCCAGGAACACCTAAACCGGTATTCTTTTCTTTAGACTATCCCATTTAATTTCACTTACTTGAAAACATTTTCTTGTAGAATTTCTGCTGTATATCTTGTAATGCTGCTATCCTGAACACCAGGAATACAAATTCAACTGCCTGTTTTCCAATATCCACTTGAATGTTGATATGTATTGTTTTATGAGAATAAGAGTGATATTTTTGATTTCATATATACTCTTTTTTGAAATGCATCACTTCTCCTTCCAGAGGAAGTGTCAATGTCTTCTCCATCTGAACCAAAGTAGATCTTTTTGATTGTCTTCACAGGAGAATGTGATGTAATTAACACCTTAACTTCTAAGGCTAGGTGATAAAAGAGAATGCATGATTATACTTTATCTCCTTCTCTTTTGTTATGCTTTTCAGCTGAACCAAGACACAGTGTTGGAAACAAATCTATGCAACTGAAAAAGTTGTCTGTCAGTACTTTGGCCAATAACCCAGGCAAGGTTCTTTTGAAAACTAGTAAGTATCAGACATGTAAGTGAAATAATGGAACATTCCCCCAAGTTCAATCTACGCTGTGTAGTTGTGATTATCAAGTCCAGCGAACTAGCAGGTATTTAGGTAAAATAAATACTAGTATATTTTTTTTTAAAAATTATTTTTAATTATGTGTCTGTGTCTATGTGGAATAATTGTACCTAAGTTCAGGTGCCTTTATAGGCCAGAAGAAGGCATCAGATCTCCCTGGCACTAAAAATATAAGCAGTTGTGAGCTACTAAATGTTGGTGCTGAGAACTGAACTTATAATTTTTGTAAGAGCAGCGATTGCTCTTAAATACTGAGTTATTGTTTTAGCCTCTAATGCTTATATATTTTAAATCAATATCTTGTGCAGTAGATTTTTCCCAGGAATAAATAACTGGAAATCATGAACCATAAAAATATCACAATTGTATCTAATTGAATTCCAATTCTGCTTTCCATTGTAAATACACCTGCCACTTTGTATCTTCCCAATTTACATGTAACTGCCCTTTTATTGCCAGGAAAAGACCTATAATCACCATTGGTTATATTGTCATTTCTTCCCAGAAGAAAATGATATGTAAAATCTGTCATATTCAATAAGGAGTATCTTCTATGTCTATTAATGGAACCTGTCCCAAACCAGGGTCCTCTTTCATATTTCCCACTTCTATCTCATTTCAACATCATAAATCTGTTCTCTCTTTTCCACAAAATAAACAGAATGAAAATTCAAAAAGTTGGGTCTGGGTCTGGCCCTGTTACTGTTTTTTAATCTTGAAAAATATAAAAAAAGAAAACTCTGCTTTGGGATAGCTCTTTTCTATGCTGTGAATATGTTTTATTCCCATTGGTTAATAAAATAGCTGATTTTGCCAATAGCAAAACAAGATGGAGTGAGGAAGAAGAGGCAAACTGAAAATACAGAGAAAGGGGCAGAATCTGGGCAGATTCCATTAAGTCACTAGAGCAACAAGATGTATTAGAAAACAGGTAACACCACGAAGTCATACACCAAAATATATATTAATAGATATGGGTTAATTTAAGTTGTAATAGCTAGTTAGTAATAGTCTCAAGCTAATAGGCCAAGCAGTTTATAATTAATATTAAGCTTTTCTGTGATTATTTGGGACTGGGCAGCTGGGAACTGAAAGTGTTGCCTCCATTTACAAAACTTCACCATTTATTTATATTAAACAATCTTTCCTTTATAAAACAATAATAAGAGGTTTCTTCATGCTGTACTTTTTTTACTACCCTTTCCTCATTCTCCCATATTCATGCTCCATTTCCCTCTTCCTGAGTACATAGGCCTTGTTGATGTTCTTTAAATATGTTAACAGCACTTACTTAAATTGCCATGTATATCATTTTTCCACTTCCTGTTTAGTTAAATCTTCCTTTATCCAGATTTCTACCCAATCAACATTGTATTAGTAATAATCACATAAAAAACAACATCAGTCCACTCGTTGATGCATTCTGTTTTGCTTTTCTATTGATTGCTTAGAATAAACATATATTTTCCTTGTGGTTACTTACCTACCTTTCATTTTCCACTAGATTATAAACTCTACCTAGGAAGAATTTTTATACTATATGCTACCATAAATTTAGTTCTCTTTATCTATGACCACGGCTAATTTATGCTCCCTTTCATGCTTTCTTCCAAGCTACTCCTATAAATGATATTTACTATTTGTGTTTGCCTGTACATTTTCTTACCATGTAAGTGTAAATTCCTCCTTCAACTAGAAGTTTTAATCAAGTCTTCTCTGACCATCAATTTTTTTGCCCTCTGACTGAAGACTCTGGGTTCTTCAGGACTTAGGCAATTAAAATAATACCAGTTGCCAAATACATTTCCCCAGGGCCACTCACAATGCTGATTTCTATTTTAATTACTTTATCTTAAATTCCTGGCCCAATGCAGAGACATTCTTAGACCTTTTTGTCTAATAAAATTTCTAGAACTTCTTCAGTAGAATAGTAAATATTAAACAACATGATAATTGGATGAAAATTATTTTATAGACAGTAACTTTTGATACAGAAAAAAGAAATAAAGAATAATATACAGTTGCTATTTTAAAAGGTAATAATGTTTTTATAAAGCTCAAAATAGTAATTGTATTTGAAAATTTCATATACCATATAAACATAAATAAATTTAATTAATGAGTAGTAAAATACGCACGTGGTTTGTTGTATATTTCAACAAGACAAGAATGGATGACTTTGAAAATTAAAATAATTTTATTCCACTCTTGGGAATGTAGGTCTTTTGATGTGCCCCAAGACATATCTGTGTTTCATCTACTAAACCTAAACTGATGAAAACCACGTTAGAAAACATAGCTGATTTTGTGATTTAGAAAATGGAAGCTGGTCTGAGGGATATTGCAATGTTAATAGATACACTTTCTTCACTTTTAATGAAATAAAAAAAATCTGCTTAATATAAAACATCAATCACCAAGCCTTCACACTAGAAGAGTTCTGTAGAGACAAAGGAGCCTATCTCATTCCACTTCTCAAGAGAACTTTGGTAAAAGTTGTGCCTAAACAAAGAATATGTGGCTCATGCATGACATTAAAAAAACATGTTTTCTCTCATTAAATTGGAACATGTGGATGATGGGGTTTTAGAAGTAAGGCACTTAAGACTTCATTGTATGACTTATCTTTAGAATTCTTACTGACTCATGCTTTATCATACTTATGAAGCTATGTTTGAGAATCTGTAATCAAAGGCTGTGTTTCTTAGGAAGCAATCTTTGTTCCTCTTAACAGTTTGATTTTGGGCAAATTCTACATTATTTTATCTCATTTGCCATACCTTTAAATGAACATATGGTATAATTTGCCAATAGTTTGCTTTCAGGGGAAGGTGGTAAAAACTGTAATCAGTAAAGTACATCTTTAGATCTTAGATTCTTTGAGAATTTTGTTAATGTATCTGATGAAAAATGATCCTATCTATGTCCATTTCCCATCTCCAACTCTCTTCCAGATGCCACCCCTAGTGTCTCTCTCAATTTCATGTGTTTCTTCCTTTTTGAAAAATAACCCACTAAGTCCTATTAGCATTGCACATATGTTCAAAGTTAAAAGGGATCCACAAGATTTTGGTTAACCATTTGTAGTCACATCCTCAAAAACCCCATATTCCTCTTCCCCCTGCAGCAATCAACTTGTAATAGCTCCTTCGTAAGGAGTAAGGCTTGGAGTATTGTTATCTTGCCTATGCTGAAATGTTGTCAGGCTTCATCTTGTTCAGGTCTTGTGCAGGTAACCACAGCTACTGCTTGTTCACAAGTGTGATAGTCAAGTTAAGTATAAAACACAGCATTTCACAGCTCTTGTGCTCTAGCTCTTACAGTCTTTCTTCCTCCTCTATTTCCTGCACCTTGAATAGTACTTGCATGTGTGTATGGGGGCAAGATGGAGTGAGTGGTGATACACGTGTGCTATTTATGGTTGAGTACTCATAGCCTCTTTTTCTTAACATTTTGAAAAATTATATCTTTGCACTGTTACACGCTATAGAAGGAAGCTTTATTTCTTTTTTCTGACAAAGACTAAAAACAGAGATAAAATAATGTTTGCAAGACAAACAGACAGCATGAAATTTTAGCTGAAGTTTGTTTTGTTTGCATTTAATAAGGAATTTGACTATTTATTTATTTATATTTATTTATTATGCATACAGTATTCTCAGTACTCTGCCTGCATGTCAGAAGAGGGTAGCAGATTTCATTACAGATGGTTGTGAGCCACCATGTGGTTGCTGGGAACTGAACTCAGGACCTGTGGAAGAGCAGGCAGTGTTCTTAAACTCTGAGCCATCTCTCCAGCCCCGAATTTGACTATTTATATACTTGTTACTTGGTATACATATCTACGACATGTAGTTATAAATAGAATTATGAGGTCAAATGTTATATTTCTGGTGTGGGAAGTCCTTCTGTATATGTGTTACTTTTATTGGTTTATGAATAAAGAAGCTGCCTTGGCCTGTGATAGGACAAAGTAGAGCTAGGTGGGGGTGCGACTAAATTGAATGCTGGGAGAGAGAAGGCAGATTTGCAGAGATACCATGGAGATACCAGAGGAGAAACATGCAATCTGCCAGCTGGATTCTTGCTTGTAAGCCATGAGCCTCGTGGCAAAATATAAATTAATGGAAATGGGTTAATTCTAGATATAAGAGCTAGCTAGTAATACGCTTAAGCTATTGGCCAAACAGTATTGCAAATACTATGGTTTCTGTGTGGTTATTTCGAGTCTAGTCAGCCAGGAACAAACAAGCAGACTCCAACTACATGTTTCTTTCCTTTTTTGATGTTTATCAACATGCCTTCCAAAGTTGTAACAATGTAAATCCTTTAAGCAATGTGCGAGTTTGCTTTATATCAAACCCTGAATATTTTTTACTATAACTTACTATAATTTTTAAGTGTGTTAATGTACCTGCAGTTTTCTTAATTTGTATTTTCACAGGAAAATCATATTGATCATTTTATAATAAAGTACTTTTGCATATGTATATATAGCATTATCATGAATTATACACCCACACTAAGAAAAATGGGTAAGTCTTAAGTTCCATGGCTATCCAATTAGAATATGCTATATATTTAACCATTTTGCATAAATGAAATACATTCCAAGGCTAGAAGCAGAAGACAGTGTCTGAGTTAAGAGGAAATAAGAACCTAAACAGATGAAGGTTGATTACAGATATGGTATGTCAAGAATGCTCATAACCTTTAACGTTTATTAAAACAACCCTTCTACAGGCATCTTTTATGCTTTCCCAGAACTCTTCTGATTTATCTGGAAATGTTAGAATTCATTGCAAAATCAGTATTGGGCTTTATTTATCACAGAAAATCCAAGTTTGAAATGTTCCCTCATGGGCTCATTAAATTCATGTGCAACTGCTGGCTGAGCCTTTATGTTAAAATATGTACAACATTTAAGTAAAGTAGAACTAGTGCAAAGAGAAAAATAGAGTGAAATTCAGGTTTCTGTAATTCAGTGAAGGTTAAGAAACATTTGTTTCTTTCAGAAAAACCTTGTAATTTTATAAGTATGTTATAATTTAGGTATATCAAAGCAGCAAAACACTCCAGGAAAACATTTGGGTAGTTTTCTTAGTAAAATTTCTTAAAAGCAGAGTTTCAAAATTAGCAAAATGCAGTGTATACCTTTTTTTTGGCTGTAGCCGGTTGAAGTAGCAAAGCTTTTACACAGAGATAAGGGTAGAAAATATCTTATTTCTCCCATTTCATGAGCAGCTGCTTTCTATGGAGTGACACAAGCATTGGTCAAAGATGCAAACAACATACTCTGTAAAGATCCAGCCAGTAAATATGTTTTGATTTGTGTGTAATTATATTTATTGCACAACTATGAACACTGTCAATATAAAATAAAGGCCACAGAGAGAATTGTAGACATGGCTATAATTCAGTAAAATAATATGTATCAAAACAGATGACAGATGAGGTGTGGCCCATGGAGTTTTGTATGCTAATTGCTGTTCTAAAATGTAGCAGGGAAATACATTCAAATTCAGAATACTTAGATTTAAGAGCAGACAGACTATAATGGAAACAATCAGCATTAAAAAATTAATGATTGTTTGTGGGTTCTCCATCTGCCAACTTTCGCCGCCACATTCAGAGAGTCTGGTTTGATCATATGCTCATTCAGTCCCAGGCCAGGTGGATTGGTGTGCTCCCATTAGTTCAGGCACACTGTCTCAGTAGGTGGACCAGCCCCTCACGGTCCTAACTTCCTAACTCATCTTCTCCCACCTTCTGCTCTTCACCTG
>PVIU01016353.1:0-45535 GCA_004026605.1 Ondatra zibethicus
GCTTCCAACTTCCAGGAGGTTCTGTGTATGCTTTCTTTGGGTTCACCTAGGTATTCAGCTTCTCTGGGCTTGCGAGCTAAGTGCTTGGTGACCTTTATTTTATAGCTAGGGTCCACTAATGAGTGAGTACATACCATAATCATCTTTCTGGGTTTGGGTTACCTCACTCAGGATAGCGTTTTCTATTTCCATCCATTTTGCATGGAATAGTGATGTTTTTGCAAGTTTCTTTCTTATACTGTTTTGGCTATCTGGATTTTTTGGTTTTTTTTCATATGAGGTTGAGTACAGTTTTTTCAAAGTCTATGGAGAATTGTGCTTGGATTTTGATGGGGATTGCATTGAATCTGTAGATGGCTTTTGGTAAGATTGCCATTTTTATTATGTTGTCCTATCTATCTAAGAGCATGGGAGAGCTTTCCGTTTTCTGATATTTTCTTCAATTTCTTTCTTTAAAGACTTAAAGTTCTTTCATCTAGCCTTGATGTGAGAAAAAAAAAAAGGCTTAAAGTTCTTATCATACAGGTCTTTCACTTGTTTGATCAGCATTACTCCAAGATAGTTTATGTTGTTTTTGGCTACTGTGAAGGGTTATGTCTCTCTGATTTCCTTATCTCAGCACCTTTATCATTTGTGTATAGGAGCGCTACAGATTTTTTTGAGTTGATCTTGTATCCTGTCACATTACTGAAAGTGTTTATCAGTTGTAGGAGTTTCATGTCACTTATGTACACTATCATATCATCCGCAAATAGCAAAAGTTTGACTTCTTTCTTTCCAATTTGTATCCCCTTGATCTCCTTTTGTTGTCTTATTGCTCTAGCTATAACTTTGAGTACTATGTTGAATAGATATGGAGAGAGTGGACAGCTTTGTCTTGCTCCTGATTTTAGTGGAATCTCTTTGAGCTTCTCACCATTTAATTTGATGTTGGCTATTGACTTACTGTATGTTGCTTTCAGTATGTTTAGATATGTTCCTTGTATCCCTGATCTCTCCAAGACCTTTATCATGAAGGAGTGTTGAATTTTGTCAAACGCTTTTTCAGCATCTAATGATGAATGATCTTGTAGGTTTTCTTCTTTCAGTTTGTTTATATGGTGGATTACATTGATGTATTTTTATATGTTGAACCATTCCTGCATCTCTGGGATGAAGCCAACTTGATTATGGTGGATGATTTTTCTCATAGGTTCTAGATTTGGTTTGCCAGTATTTTATTTAGTATTTTTGCATCAATGCTCATGAGGGAGATTTCTATTTCTTAGTTGCATCTTTGTGTGGATTGGGTATGAGGGCAACTGTCCCCTCATAAAAAGAGTTTGGCAGTGTCCCTTATGATTCTATTGTGTGGAGCAATTTGAGGGGTATTTGTGTTAGTGCTTCTTTGAAACTCTGTTAGAATTCTGCAATGAATACATCTGGTTCTGGCCTTCTTTTGGTTGGAAGACTTTTGATGACTGCTTCTATTTCCTTAGGAGTTATAGGTCTATTCAAGTTATTTATCTGTTCTTCATTTAATTTTGGTATATGGTACCTATCTAAAAAATTGTCCATTTCCTTTAAATTTTCCAATTTTGTGGATTACAGATTTTTGAAGTATGACCTGATGGTTTTCTAGATTTCCTCAGTGTTGTTATGTCCCCCTTTTCATTTCTGATTTTGTTAATTTTTATATTATCTCTCTGCCTTTTAGTTAATTTGGATAAGGGTTTGTCTATCTTGTTGATTTTTTCAAAGAACCAACTCTTTATCTCATTAATTCTTTATATTGCTTCCTTTGTTTCTATTTTACTAATTTCAGCCCTCAATATGTTTATTTCCTGGTGTCTACTCCTCCCAGGTGAGTTTGCTTCTTTTTGTTCTAGAGCTTTCAAGTGTGCTGTTAAGTCACTAATGTGAGATTTCTCCAAGTTATTTATGTGGGCACTGAGTGCTATGAGCTTTCCTCTTAGCACTGTTTTCAAAGTGCCCCATAGTTTGGGTGTGTTGTGCATTCATTTTCATTGAATTCTAGGAAGTCTTTAATTTCTTCCTTTATTTCTTCCTTTACTCAGGGATGATTCAGTTGAGCTTGGTTCAATTTCCATGAGTTTGTGGACTTTCTGCAATGAGTGTTGTTGAATTCTAAGATACAGGAGGTTATCTGTTGAGGTTTGCTTTGTTAACAAATACGTGATCAATTTTTGAGAAGGTTCCATGAGGTGCTGAAAAGAAGGTATATTCTTTTGTGTTTGGGTGGAATGTTCTATAGACGTCTGTTACAATTACCATGCTATGAAGTCAGCCTATGTATCTATCAAAGGATGAGCAGATAATATAATGTGATATATACACAATGGAGTATTATTCAGCTTCAAAGAATGAAGTCATATCATTTGCAAGAAAATGGATGATGCTAGATATGTACCACAACTTTCCATGTTATTATAGTTTTGATTTTTTTCTCCTTTATCTTATCAATTTTTTTAGTAAAAAGTTCTGCATTAATAATTATTAATAACTTTTCCTTTTAAGTAAAATCTTCTCTTCTCATCTTGTGTTGATTCTCAGGAATAGGCCCCACTCCCAACTTCTACCACTCTTCCTTCTCTACATACCTTGACACAAATTATCTCATTGTCTCTCATGTGTCCAGTGTCTTGTAAAGGGATTTAACACACATTGATGCATTAATCCTTAATGCAAATCAATCAACAGATACGTATTGTATACTTACTGAGCTCAAGCCCCTGGGATAAACACCATGGTTGAGGAGTACATGGAGGAAACACGATTACTGCTTCCACAGAGCACTGAACAGGTAGATCTGGTGATAACCAGCAGCCCTCCTCTGATAGGATGATGATTGTGGTAGGCAAACATTGAACTATAAGTAATTGACTCTCAAACTAAGAAACAAGCAATATGTTCTCAATTGGAGGAATATCTGAATAGAGATAACTCATGCAGCACACATCCATTCTGTGCTGTGCAGACAAGCTGCTCAAATTATGACCTCAGTCAATGTTCATTCATCTGAACCAAGAAGTTAGCAAAACCTACATGCTGTTTTATTCTATGTTTAAAAATTAGAAACATGCAAAGCTCTCTATAGAGACTTTCTCTTTTGTTGATCTTTTATATGGTTATCATTATTGTTTGTAATAACAAAATGGGAATGAGATTATGTATAAAAAAGACCAGTATATGTGTACATGCAAAAATAAAGAGCCAGTAGAGGAGTGATGAAATTTCCAAAAGGAAGGAAATGAGTGGGGAAGAGGAGAAAAACGAAGAAGGAAGAAATGCAGCAGAAAGCAAACATTTTTACCTAAATTTCATTTTAGTCTTGAGTTTGATCCTTTTAAGGCAGAGCTATGATTCACCATGTGGTCCCAGTAGGCTTTGAACTCACCATTCTCCTTCCTCATCTTCCTCAATGCTGGGATTAGATATGAAACTCATCACACCCAGCTATTATTTCCTTCCTTGAAAACAGAGCCTTGCCTCGCAGTCTAGGCTGGTCTGAAGTTTACAATCCCACTGTCAGCCTCCCAGGTGCTTGCACTTGAGGTGTGTGCCACCCAACCCAGCTCTGCTCATGCCTTCTTTCCACCACTCAGTTGGAAGGCATGGTTCCCACTAGTGAGTGTGTTCTATCGCTTCACTAACACTCATTGTTCTTTTCAATTTAGACTGCTGTGAATGTGGCGGGGGGGGATGTATGAAGGGATGTGTACCTTACATATGCTAGAGCACATCAGATGTCCTCCATTACTCTCTATGTAAACACTGTCTCTCACTGAACCGGAAGGCCGCCTTCCTCCCACCCACACTTACTAGGTTGGCAGTGCACAACCCCCACCCCCACTATTATGATCTTTCTGATTTTGTCACCTTCCAGGTACCTACAGTGCTGAGGTTATAAACACAGAAAACCATTCTTGTCTTTTCTGTGTCATACTGGGGACCTGACTCCAGGGCTTAATGCTTACACAGCGGGAGCACCTTACCCACTGAGCCATCTCTTCCATCCCAAAGATAGCTTTTATCCCTGGATTTTTGGGAAGCTAGAAGGCTAATTTTTGGGGGGTGTTGCTATTATTTAAATATGGAATTAAAGAAGGCTAACAAGATAGGGAAATTTAATTAAACTAAAATTAACTAATAATAAAAGAAGACTGCTTATGTCATTAGGAAACTTCTCATTGCTCAAGAATAAAATACATGATATACAGCCCTTACAACATTCTGTCGGGGACTTTTGGGAGGTTTTCCTCCCTTCTGTTGGGAGGTAAAGGCACTTTAAGTTGTATGTAGCCGAGAAACCCTTCATTTCAAAGGTCCAGTCTAGACATACCTGTCTAAAATAATAGGTGCTCAGCCACTGAAGAAGCATCCTGACCTGAGACACAGGAAACACACACAGCCACAAAGCTCGAAAGAGGATTTGATTTGTTTTCATTTACTTCAATCATCCCACATTTCTGAAAACTAAAATCATGCAGAATAGCAGACATGAAGTGTTTTACAATTCGCTTCCATCACTTAGCTGGGAAGAAAGGACTCTTCAACGTATCCTGAGAGGATAAATTAGATTCCCAAACGACCCTGTTAGCAGAGGAGGCAAACAGGAGTGAAACGATCAGATGTTTCAAAGGACATTTGGAAGTGAGAAACAGTGTGTGAAAGTTCAGGATGAGAACCAACAGAGATTATGGAGCCCCAAAGAGACAGACAGGTGTCACTGACCTCCAGCTACACAGGTGTCAAGAACAGTCCTGTGGCCGGGGAGAAAGCAAGTAACGAGTGTGCCTGCCGTGCACAAGCAGAGGAGTGGTTGCTGAAGAATTCATGCAGCACTTCTGGACTATGTGACTGAATTAATTCAAGGAAAATATGTGGAATTTAGAGAGGGCTTAAAGGGGACAACTATGATTTTGAGGGCAAAAACCACTTTTTAAAGCAGAGCCCTTTGGCCTTGGTTACAGCAAGTTAATTGAGATTCTTGGGTGTCGGCCTCATGGATTCTAGAAGAGGTAAGTTGGCCTATTCTGTTTGAAGGTGCTCTGGTGTGCAAATACTATCTGCCTGGTTGCTACATTTTGGAAATTCTAGCCAGCAGAATGTTATGCATAGTACCACAAAAGAATACAGATAAATCTGATGGATTTAGTAAATATTTTAGATACTAATATAAAAGAAGCCAATTAGTCAGTCTCTGAATAAGTATCTCTAGTGAAGGAGTGCTTACCTTCTCATGATGATAATGATGATAATGGTGATGTTGACCATTATGGTAATACATGATGGTGATGATGTAATGATGACAAGGGTGAAGATGGTCTATAATAGCGATGATGTAATGACTGTGGTGATGATGATATGGAATAGTGATGATGCAATGATGACGAGGGTGAAATAATGTTATGCTGATATGATAATATAATGATAATCATATAATGATATGATGGTAACAGTGAGGAAGATGGTAGCAGCGGTGGCTTTGGTGGTCTTTACTGTTCAGTGACCAGTACTAAGGTCCACACATCGTGCTAAAAATCTTAAAAGCATAATAATATTCAGCCTTATTTCAATAGGGAAATTGGAAGCTACAGTGGTTAGAGCATTTGCCACATTGGAAGGACAGATGACTGACCACGTGAAGACTGACCTTAATTATGTTGAAACACATGTTCAGAGAAGCCATGGTCAGAAACACTCGAAGGTCATGTGCTGGCAAAGCCCAGGTTCTGAACACAGGTGCCTGACTCTGGAGCTTGAGTCGTTCACCCCATGTCACAGAGTTCTCCTGCTGACAATCAGAGGTCATTCGCCAAGCTTTCTCAAGCTTCTGCTATACAGAATTGATGTACACTGAAGAATATGGCAGGCTTCCAATAAATATTCATTGACTAAAAGTAATTACCTTTATAGAATAGCAAGCTGCATTATAAACAAACTGCAATGTGAAACTACAGAAATGAGGCACCATGGTCAGCAAATCTAATAAAATAAATACTCGCCTTTCTCATACTGTCCCCTAGGAAAGGCAATGTAGCGAATTTCTTTGTAGTCACCTCTGTAGGCTTAAATAAATTTTCTCTAAGTAGCCACTGAATCACTGCCAAATCATTAGCGCTTGGTTTTTGTTGTGACAGGGAAATGGCAGGGCTCAAGGACCCCGTCTTCTAGAATTGACGGAGCTATAGACAGTCAAATCAGACAAACATTAACTGTTCACCTGGCCTCTAACTGAGGCCCACAAAGAGGGATTGAAATGCTTCCTGGCATCTGTTCACCTCTAAGTTTGACTTGAAGAATCTCCATCAAGGTATTCATATTTAAACATCAGTAAAACACGCCTTTCGAGAAGAAAGGCATTGCAGAGCTCTCAAGGAGTCCTGAAGGAAGATGAAGTGGGCTGTGACATTCACAAATATAATTAACAACCTAATAGTGTGTGCACTCAGTTCTGATTGCTGTATAATCACTTGGCTAATAGAAAGAAACTAATTTGCCATTATAGCTGTTGTGAGATTCCATTTAAAGGCAAAATCACAGCACAGTGGGGCTGCAGCACTAGATGTTAGCTTTAAAAGAAACCAATGTTTCGCCCTCATTTCTCCATTAATAGTTGCTAAGAACAGTAACTAAACATGGCATTAGCATTGAAGTCTTGCAGCAGCACAGAGCATGTGAATATACTGACCTGTTAGCACTATCCTGCTTCAATACCAGGGTCTACAGACAGTTAGGAAGCTTTAATTGTGTCTACTAATGGAGCCAATGTTTACAAGGACATAAATGCCAAAACTCCTGATCAAAGGAGGGCCAAAGAGTTAGGAATGCTCGCAAAATTGTTTCATTTTCTACTTGGCCAAAAGAGCAGAC
Organism: Ondatra zibethicus; assembly: GCA_004026605.1. Lineage (NCBI taxonomy): Eukaryota > Metazoa > Chordata > Mammalia > Rodentia > Cricetidae > Ondatra > Ondatra zibethicus. The sequence continues at coordinate 6,877 of PVIU01016353.1, forward strand.
CTATTCAGTGGTGCGTATGTGTGTTTGAGAGAGCAGGCCTGTTCAGTGGTGCGTATGTGTGATTGAGAGAGACAGAGGGTAGGAAGAGGGAGGGAGAGAGAGAGAGACATGAGTGTCTACCCACTTTCACATTTGTTAACATGCATGTGTGTGTTCATATGTGTGCCAGGGCATGTGTGAGTGTACAGATGTATGTAGGTACAGATATATGTGCAAACAGAAGTCAGCACCAAACCTCAAGCCTCAACTGTGTTCTTCCAAGACAGAGACTATCACTGGCCTGAAAGTCACCAAATAGGCTAGACTGGCTCCCCAGTGAGCTGTATGAATATGTGCAATTCTGCCTCTCCAGGAACAGGCTTACAGCATGTGTAGTCATGCCCTGCCTTTTATGGAGGCCCTAGGGTTTGGACTCGGGACCTCATGCTTATGGGCAAGCACTTTACCCACTAAGCCATGTCCCAGCCCAGTGTCTTCACACTTCTTTGTGAGTAAAATGTCAAGTCACACCTTAGACATATTAAGGCTTATGATATATAAGGGATGAATATAGTACTATACCCTCATAATTTCATGGGGAGTCATATAGATTTACACGGTCATTAATGAGTCTTATCTGTATTATATAGCTTATATATGCATGTATGAATAAAGATAACTCAAACTGAGCATTATAGACATTTTGAGTTAAATAAATGCAGCTTGTAAGGAGACCTTCCTATACTATAGGACCACTAACTATTAGAAGCCTGTATGTGGTACACATGTTACTGCCCCACAATATGTGACTTCTAGAAATAGCTCCACATAAAGTGAAAATCTTGTCTCCAGGTAAAATTAAATTATTTAAAGTAGCATTGGCTGTACATAGAGTTAGGAGGGATATACAACTGCCATACAAATTTCAGCTCATTTTAAATATCTGCATAGCAACCACTACTAAGTTTTAATTCCACATGAGGAAATATTCTTTGCTGCTATTATTAGAATATTGAATTAGGAGAATTTATTTATAGTCTGAAGTTAACAAGTAAAAGCAAACAGTAAACAGGAAAAACCATCCAAAAGCACACCAGTCCAGCAGTTAAGGGACAACCCAGGACACAAGAAACAGAGGTCCTTGCTTACCTAGTAAAATCAAATAATTAACAAGCTGAGCTGACTCAGACAAATCTGTCCCTTGACCTCAGTACTCAAGCACTAATTGGTGAATGACGTCAATACTTTCTTTTTTTAACCCTATACAAGAAATATGCTGGTACCATCATTTCTTCATTCCTTAAAAAAAAATCATGATCTATTTATCTATTCCCTTATATTCAAATCCATGTGGCTGAATCCAAGCAGTAAGTTTGCTTCTTTATCCTAGTTTATGAGGAATTTTTATGACCTTTAGCTATTCTCCTCATCTAAACTCCTCCCCTATCTTTAAAAACAAACAAGATAATGACAAGAGAATACATCTTTCTCCTTAACAATGATTGTATGTAGTTGTTTTATATCTGAACGGCGTCCTGACAATGAATGTGAAAATACAGTTAGGTGTGAAAGGATCAAGTTCTACTCTGTGTGGGGCTTTTGAGAAAGTCCCTAAAGAGTTATCAAGCCATAGACAGTTATGTTACCACCGCAACCCAGTGTCATGCAATCAACCAATCAAAGATATGTGCCCTGGGAGGTCAGCAAGCCTTGTCACACCCTTTACAGGCTGCTGCTGCAGGGTGAGCGGGAGCCAGGGTTCCACATCTACTTCTCCTTAGCCAAAACAGGACAAGGTCAACTATCTCTAAAGGAGTTCCCAACTCTAAAAGTCCATGCTCCTTCCTACCCATTTTCTTCTTGTATTTTCTCAATACTCCGCTTTTGATGCCAATGTGATTAGAGGATGGAATGGCTCTTCCCCTCAGTCTTAGAATCTAAAGACACAAATTCTTTTACAGGAACAATAGTGTGGAGGAATATAAGTCTTACTAGGGAAATTACTGGGAATAAGATTGCTGAGGAAGGAGACATGGGTGGAGAGAGAGCTCGGGTGGCAAGGTGCTTATGAGCAAGGATGAGCATCTAAGGTCCATTCCCAGAACCATGACACAGTCCTGCCATCATAGCACTGGGAGATGGACACGGACAGCTCCCTGGCGCCCTGGGGCCTTGTAGGCAGCTAGTCCAGTTGAATAAGTCAATTCTAAGCCAAGGAGAGAGCTTGTCTCAGAGAAACAATGTGGACAGCACCCTACCGAGTACCACCTGAGGTTGACTTCTGATTTTCACACATATGTGCACACGCACATGGTAGGGAGACAAGCTCTCAGTGAACATGAAGTCAGAGGAGAAGTTAGGCCTAGAGAGGGCAGGTGGCCACGCACTCACTGCCAGTCACAGCAAACATCTCATGCAGAAGAGTATTTGCTCTGCACTGAGTGCACCTAGCACCACTATTCTAGACCAAAGGCTGCAAGCAAGATTCCTCCCACCGCCACCGGAGTGAGCAATCACTGTAGCCACATAGTCACAATGTTTAACGTTTGTCTTGATGGCTATCTGCTGCCATTTCTGCATCTATGATTTTTCTACTATCGTCTGTCTTCTTCAAGAGTAGCTTTTATCAGGGGGCCATTATTCACAAGGTGTGCCTGCAGAGACACAAAAATGAATAAGTCTTGGAAACTGACCTCAATATATCCACATCCCCTAAAGAGATAACAGGAGTGCAAAGTGAGAAGTATCTAAGGGATGGAACTAAAGTGTAAAGAAAGGAGCTAAGCTCTGCCAGGGGACTTTATCAGGCATCATAGAAGAGGAGAGAGGAGAATTGAAGCATCCATTAGTACTTATGTCCCAGAGAGCTGAAAGAAGCAGTTCATCCAGAGCCCCATGGTGAGGGGTGTGCCTGGAGCATTGGTCATGCTCTACTCCAGATCTGCAATAGGAGAATTGTACACTATGAGGCAAGAGCCATGGCGTGGGAAGATCGCTGCAGTCCTAAACACCTCTAAGCACCCATTCATATTCTCTGTCCCTGGTTCAGTCACATCTGACGATGCCAGTGGTGACATGTAACCTATGACTGTAGCAGTCTATTGCTCCTTGTAGTAACCTCGGCCAAGTCTTCACCACACCTAAAGTGTCTAGGTCCAAAGAACTCCTGCTATTTGGACTCAGATTTTTCAGGGCATTATTCCTATGCTCGTAGAAAAGTGAGTAGATTTTTCCAATCTTTATCCTTTTAAGACTGTGTCTTCTATATCCCAGGTTGACTTCAAATTCACTATGTAGCTGAGGATAGCCATGAACTTCTGATTCTCCTGCATCCACCTCCATTGTGAAGGGGATCAAATTCAGGGTTTTATGCATATTAGGCCACTACTGGACCAATGGAGCGATACCTCCCAGGCATTGATAATTTTCATTTAAATTATAAGATCATATAAGATTTATATTGATCCCAAAGGGTGAAGTATTAACAGACATTTCCAAGTAATGCATTCAATGTTGGCAATGCACATATAGTCTTTAGAGTATATAGTAATCCCTTACGCACTAGGTATACTCCAAGGTAACTGGCAGAATCCTGGAAGCTCAGAATGAACTGCACCCTCTATGCAAAACCACAGGCAAAGCAAACTCTAACTGAGCCCTACCCACACTCTCTGGGGTTCCCTTCTCCAGGCTACAGCAGAGCACACTTGGCTTCAGAAGAGTCACTTCTAGTGCTGATCTTCATAGCCTCAAGCTATGGGATTTTGTTCTGAGGTTGAAAATGCCCACCTTTTTTCTTAAAAGAAGAACTCGAGGCCAGCCTACACCTGAAGGTGTAGATGTGAGAGATCTGGCCCCGAGGAAATGAAAGTAGAACTGGCCCTGCCCCTTGCTCACTGATGCAAGGAATGAACTGGTCTAGGCAATGCAGGGGAGCTCACTCTGGTGGTGAGGACAATGGAGAGCTGGCAGGCTGACCAACCCTGCAACTACCCAGGCCCAGAACCAGGGTTATAGGTTGTGCACCCCAATATCCATCCCATCTGTGATCTGCTGGAACAGTGAAGGGACCAGTCCTGCAGACCCAAAGCTGCAGTATTTTCATGACACAGGGCCACAGCAGGAAAACCAAGAGGAGTTCCAGTGAGGCCCAGCATCGATAATGTAGAACGCAGAGACCTTCAAACAGGCCAATGACTCTTTGCAATGAACACTTTCAGGTAAAGATATGTGGTCAAAAAGGTTTACTGCGTGACTCACTATGTCACACTACAGCTTTCATAATGAGATTTTCTTTTTTCCTTTTTTTCTCTTAAATTTTATCTGGTGGTGTGGGGGAGGGGACACTACAAGAACAGAGGGCAGATAAGCCAGGATGGGAAATGAATGGTATCAAGATGCATGATATGAAAGACACAAAGAATAAATAAAAAGAAAGTTAAAAACTACATCAAATTTGAAAATCTAAAAGAAATAGACAATTTTCACAATACATACCATCACCAAAGTTATCAGGCCTATAACTCCTAATAAAATGGAAGCAGTAACTAAAAGTCCACCAAAAAAAAAAAAGCCAAGATCCAGATGGCTTTAGCATAGATGTCTACCAAACTTTCAAGGAAGAATTATTGCCAATACTCCTCAAATTATCCGACAAAATAGAAACAAAAAGAATATTGCCAAAACTGTTTTATGAGGTCACAGTCATCCTGATACCCAATCCACGTAAAGACCCAACAAGGAAAGAGAATTAAAGACCAATTTCCTTTATGAACATAGATACAAATTACTCAATAAAATACTTGCAAACTGAATCCAAGAATACATCAAAAAGATCACCCACCATGATCAAGCAGGCTTCATCCCATGTAGAGATGCAGGGATTGTTCAACATATAAAAAACTGTCAATGTATATATAAACAAACTGGAAATAAATTCACATGTTCATCTGACTAGATGCAGAAAAGACCTTTGACAACAGCCTTCATGATAAAACTCCTGGAGAGATTAGAGATACAAGAGACATACATAAACATAATAAAGATGACATCAGTAAGCAGTTAGCCAACATAAAATTAGATGGAGAGAAACTCAAAGCAATACCACCAAAATCAGGAACAAGACAAGGCTTTCCACGCTCCCCATACCTATTCAATATAGTACTTGAAGTTCTAGCTGGAGTAATAAGGCAACTGAAGGAGATCAAGGGGATACAAACGGGAAAGGAAGAAGTCAAAGTATCATTATTTGTAAATGATATTATAGTATATAAGTGTCCCTGAAAATTCTACCAGGGAACTCCTACAGCTTATAAACACTTTAAGCAAAGTAACTGAATACAACATTATTTGATGAAAATTAATAGCTTTCCTGTATACAAGTCTATATACAACAAGTAGACTGGAAAAGAAATCAAGGAAACAATACCTTTCATAATAGACTCAAATAATATAATGTATCTTGGGGTAATTCTAACAAAGCAATTGAAAGACTTGTATGATTAAAAAAACTTTAAGTCATTGAAAAAGATATCAGAAGATGTAAAGATCTCCCAGGTTCATAGATCGGTAGCATGAATATAGAAAATTGCCCATCCTACCAAAAACAATCTATAGATTCAAGGAAATCACAATCAAAATTCCAACACAATTTTTCACAGATCTTGAAAGAAAAAAACAGAAAACGAAAAAATAAAGCAGGATAGCTAATACAATCCTGAATAATAAAAGGACTTCTGGAGGTATCACAATCCTTGACCTCAAATTGTACTACAGAGCTACAGTAATAAAAACAGCATGCTCCTAGCACAAAAGCAAACACATCAATCAATGGACTCAAATTGAAGACCCAGACATAATTCCACACATCTATGGACACCTGATTTTTTTTTTTATAAAAAAGCCAGAAACATACACTGGACAAAAGAAAGCATCATCAACAAATGGTGCTTGTCAAACTAGATGTCTGCATGTGGAAAAATGCAAATATATCTATACTTATCATTGTGAATAGAACTCAACTACAAATGCATCAAAGACCTCAATATATAACCAGATACACTGAGCCTGATAGTAGAAAAAATTGTAACTAGCAGAACTCATTGGGACTGGAAAAGACTTTCTGAACAGAACACCATTAGCATAGTCACTAAGATCAGCAATTAATAAATGAGACCTCATGAAACTGAAAAGGATACATCATTCAGACAAAACAGCAGGCTATATATATGACAAAAGATTTTTTTACCAACTGCACATCCAGTTGAGGGCTAATATTTGCAATATACAAGAACTCAAAAAGCTAGATAGCAAGAAAATGAACAGCCCAATTAAAAATGGGGTATAGATCTAAACAGAGAATTCTTAAAAGAGGAAATTTAAATGGCTATGAAACACTTAAAGAAATGTTCAACATTCTGAATCATCAAGGAAATGATGATTCACACCTGCTAGAATAGCTAAGATCAATGAAGCAAATGACAGCTCATGTTGGCAAGGAGGTGGAATAAGTCATTGCTGGTGGGATTACAAGCATGTATAAGAAGAGTGGAAATTAGTTCTAGGAAATAGGAATTGATCTACTTCAAGATTCAACTATACCACTCTTGGGCATATACCCTTAAGAACGTTTCATCGTACCACAGGGCTACTTTCTCATACATGTCCATTGCTGCAAATGGGAAGCAACCTAGATGTCCCTCTACAGATGAGTGAATAAAAAAAATATGGTACATTTACACAACAGAATATTACTCTGCCATTTAAAAATAATGAAATCATGAAATTCACAGGCAAATGAATAGAACTAGATAAATATCATGGTGTCTGTGGTATCTCAGGGCCCAGAAAGACAAATATGGTGTATATTCTTTTATATGTGGATATTAACTGTTAAGTCAATGATAGATAAGCTACAAACTATATAACCATAACGGTTAGGTATAGAGTAAGGGACTTGGTGGGGACAGATAGATTTCCCAAGGAAAGGAAAATAGAATAGATAGTTATAGACAGATGGAGAGACTGGAATGGAAGAATCAAGTGTGAGGGGGAAGGGAAAGGGACATTAGGAAAGGAATATAGGGAGAGACAGTTAAAATTAAGGGCCATTTGAGGGGTAATATAGAAGCTTAACACAATAGAAGCTTCCAAAATTATGCACGTATATCAAGGAGATCTAAGTGAAATTGGCAAATAACAGGGGAGACAGAGTCCCAAGTAGACTTCTCTTGTCATCAAACAACATTTCCGATACCAGAATTGGGTTACATCTAATTGAGGGCCAAAGAGATCCCATGGGAACCTCTAAACAACCCAGACTGTTGCCAAGACTACAAGGTTTTCCTCCACAAACTGACACAAGGCCCTGTTGCTGAAAATAGCACCTACACAGCTCATTGAAGACTGGAGCACTCCAGCTGGGGCCTACGAGAGCCTTCACCGCTGTGTGCCAACATCTGGGGTATAGGAATGTGCTCTGCATGCTACTAAGGGATAAACATGAGCATCAACCTGTCACAAACCCTCTATCTCCAGTGCTGCGCTGCCTGCAAGATATGCTGGTGCAATAGTGGCATAAAACATGTGGGAGCAACCAAACTATATCTGACATGCTTTAGGGCCTTAGGGTAAAACCAAACACTACCGGTTTAAAAAAAATGGCTCCTAATGACATTCTGTTAGACCTTTTCTCAGTCATCATCAGTAAAGCTTCCTCCTCCAGAAAATGGCAACAAATACAGAGACCCACAGCCAGACAATATGAAGAGAATGAAAGCTGAGAGGCCTTGGAACACTCAGTCCTAAATAGAATGTCTCAGTCAGATCAGTCTCCTCAGGATTCAGGGATCCCTGCAAAAGAGGAAGAAAAAGGGTATAAGAGCCAGAGAGGATGGAGGACACAATACAAACAAGGTCTTTTTAAATCAGCAGGATCAATGAACACATGCGCCCACGGAGACTGAGGTAGCATGCACAGGGCCTTCATGGGTCTGCACCAGATGGGGTCCTGGAACTGAAAGAAGTGAACACACGCTCGCTCCCTAACCCAGAAGCCATCTCCAATGGTAACCACTTGCAAATGAAATTTCAATTTTCTCCAAGGGAGTCTTACTTAACTGGGGAAACAAACTACTCTTAAGGGTAGCTACATACCCAGCAGTAAATGGCCAACAGCAAGTGAATTCAAGGGCTCATGGGAGGTTCCTTTTCTCATAACATAGTTCCAATACATTTTTCTATTTTTTTTTAAATTTTATCCATCAGTGTTTTTGTAGGATTCCTGAGTGTGTGAACACTCATGTACATCAGTTTCCTGTGCCTTTTCCTGGGTACTTTTTCTTCTGTTTGTTTGGTCATTGTTTCCCATTCCTATATATTAGTTTTTGTTTTATCGTATATTATATTCCCTTAGAAACCTGTTTATTTTCTAATGAGGGACAGAAAAGGGGTAGATCCAGATGGGAGGGGAGGTGGAGAAGATTTGGGGGAAGTAGAGGGAGCTATTTTTAGTAAAAGGGAAAAAAATCACTTCCAACACAGAAAATTTGAAATTGAAAGACAATTTTACAAAATAGGCACTAATTTTAAAACAACTGAAACCACAAATACAAAAGTATGGATGAGGAGAGATTAATGTATAGTAAAATGTTTGACCTAACTCATTGTTTCACATGCAATATACTTAAAAATGATTTGACACCAAGGTGCGATTAACTACCAAACTGGATAACCACTGCCTGGATATTCAACTGACAATATAAAGCGATGTTTCTTCAGGGTACCCTGTCGATAAAGCCCCACAGTTCTCACTAGAAGCGTGTTGTGAATCAACACCACGAGCAGCCTCTTATTATTTTATAGAACTGTCTTTTGAGTTTAGATTTTCCGTTGGAAGTTGTAACATGAGCAAATATTTATCTAAATGAGGTAGCGTGCATTTTATTTAGCATACAAACTAAGATTTCGAATACACCCGAAATGTTCCAGATGCAAAGATGAAGGTCTCAGGTCCTCATGCTTGCATGGCAGGTGCTTTGCTGATGAAGCCGTCCCCTGGGCCCCTGCAGGCAGGCTCTTTTCCCTGGTTAATTAAAGGCACCCTCGGGAGAGCTAGAGCTGGGGAGATGGCTCAAGTTCTGTCCCAGCATTCTGTCTAGCAGTTTACAACCCAATCTCTAGAGGATACAACTCCCTCTTCAGGCCTCACTCAAGTGCACAACACACATACACTCACACAATTTAAAATGAAATAATAAATGAAAATAAAGCAGCTATGATAAACATGTGTCTTTCCGGCTTGTGGTCAAACCTGCAATTTCACCACGAGTGTGCTATTTGGTGAACTGGGCTGACACTATTTTTCCTCTTTGTCATATACTGAAGATTAAAAGCAATCTTATTTTTGAAAAATGAAATCCCAGGACTAGGTAATCAATATCTTATACTATATTTCACAAGCAATCATCTCCCATATTTATAAATTTTTAAAAGAGTTATCATACATAGGGAACCAGTGGGAAGCCACACTAGTAATATGCCTTAAATATCCTTCCAGGCAGAAGCAGAAACCCTTCCAGTGAAGCATTTGCCTCCCAAGTACTAGGTACTTCAGCAAAGTTAGCTTACGTTGATCACCTCTTTTCCAGTTTCCTTAATGTTTGCTTTCCACCGACAGCTTATCCTGCCCTCTCACATAAATTTCTGTATTAGCTTGCTTCATAAAAAAAAAATCAGCCCTAAAAGCAGCTTTGTTATGATAAATACATTCCTTGCCAAAGAACCATGCTGGTAATTGCTAAGTAAGTATGAGATTAATGCACGGCACGTGCACTGGTGTGGAAGAAGTGATGAGAAGGCATTCCATTATGCTTGAGGCCTTCCCATGACAGTGCACCGCTGCTTCTTCCTACAGACCACTGAGCAGATTCCACGTGATGGAGCTGGCATTGCATGGGAGAGTTTTCTGGGGAAGATGCAACACGAGCATGCATGAGCGTGCGCGCGCACACACACACACACACACACACACACACACACACACCTTCTCACCCCAGGGAGTGAAGCCATGAAAGACCAAGGTAATGACTGCATTAAAGTCCAACCTGGTGAACTATTTTTAGTGTTACTAATAGATGTATGAGTAAGGAAGGGGTCACCTAGAGGAACACAGATGACTTGAAAAACAGTTGCATCAATAAAGAGACCAAGAGGAGAGAAGGCTCAAGAAAGCAATCCTGGAGCCCCATAAACAGGCTCAAAGCACTCACCAGCCAGGGAGCCTTTCTCATTGCAGCAATCTACTCCCCAAAGCAGTTTGCTCCTTTGTTGCAGCTAAGCTGTGCAATCTACTCCCAGATTCTATTCCCCAGATTCTACTACCCAGATTCAAGTCTATTCCCCAGATTTTTTTACTCCTTTTATGTTGCAGGGAGGGGTCTTCTAGACTCTTCTAAGTTTCTGTTTTCCCAGGCACTTGGACTTTTGTTTACCTCCTGAGTCTCCTGAGCCCCTCCCTCCTAGAGGGACACTATCAACTGGGGGGGGGGAACTACCACAAAATAGTGCATGAGAATTTCCGCTTTACTGGAGAGGAGAAACAATCCATATTTCCAAGTAATACAATCTACCATGTGCTTTACTAAAAAGCCACACTAATAAAATCTTGGAGACAGAGACATGCCAGACCAATCCTAGAAAATTAGTAAAGAACCAGAACTGTGTGTTTATGCATGCATATGTTCATATATGTGAGGATGAGCATATGCTCACACATGTGTCTGACCTCAGATGTCATTCTCAGAAAGGCCGTCACCTGCTTTCAGAGGCCTCTTACTGGCCTGGACTTCCTTAATTAAATTAGGCTGCAGGCAGTGAACCCCAGGGATCCACCCATGTCCACCTTCCCAGCCATAATTACTATTACAGCACATGCTACCACATCAAGCACATTCATGTGGGTTCTGGGCGTCAAATTCAGGTCCTCCTGTTTGCAAGGCAAGCACTTTAATGATTGAGTCATTCCCCTCAGCTCCAGTAATGAGAATTTTTATAACATTAATTATTTATTCATCATTGAGTTAAAGAGAATATAGGAATTTTATCTACTTGTTGGCTTAGCTATGAAACATCACACAAAGGTGCAGTAATAAAGTGATCGATGAAACCACTACAGAAGCAAAAACATATCAAAGATGCACAGTTTCTTCATTTCCTACTTTGCTGTGTGAAAACGAAAGGTGTGATCCCACAAGTCCATTTTACTGCTAGCTGCTCAGGCAAATTGCTGAGTTCTTCCAGGCTGCATTTGATACAGTCAAGGGCTTTGCATCATAATGGGCAGGAGCAGTCACTGGGACAAAATCTGTCCGGAATTGTGGGGTGTTTCTGATTACTCCTAAACAATCCCAGACTTCAGTAAACACAGTGTTTCCGTTGGAAGAGGAGCCCTGCTGGGCTGCCGGCTTCAGAAAGATAACAGAGTCGAGAGCGCCCTATAGTGGCCACTAAAGCTTGGTGCCAAACAAGAACTTCAGAGTTCCTGCTTTCGGCATATGACTTCTTAACCCTATCTCTAGAGTGCGAGAAGTTGGATTTTAAAAAAAAAAAAAAAAAAAAAAAAAACTGTCTGTAACATCTTAAGAGCCCCCGTCGCTGTGTCCCACACGTGTTTAGTTGAAAAATATCAAGCAATTCGATTCTCTTCCTATAAAAATAAAAGACGTTAGTCTGTTGCTCTCATACCGTAGAACTAGCACAAAGATATATTTGATTTTGTTTTTTAGGAAGGAATAAAACTTTGCCTTGGGGCAAAAGCTTGAATAATTTGCAATTTAGATTTCATTTTTATTAATCACAGGCCAGTGCAATATCATGAAGAAATATCTAAATAGTTTCTAACTCCTGATATTTCCAAAATTATTACACAGTTTATTAATAAAGGTCACAGACACCCCAGTTTGCTGGTATCAATGAAAACCCGATGCTATGTGTTAATTAATAATCACCATGGCGATGAGAATGGCTGTCACCACGCTAGTGCCTTGCTAATGGATGTGTGGGTTCGCAGCGCCCTCTACTGGGCAACATGTGGCTGGGGCGGGCTCTTTTTCTTTTTCTTTTTCTTTTTCTTTTTTTTTCTTTTTTTCCTGCTAAAATCCCATTAGGATCACTGGGGAACTCATCGGTACAAAGACCATAGGATGAACGTTGGAAAGAAAAAGTCATTAAAGCTTTATTGTATAGGTATGGATTGTTTTCAAACACCACACTTTTCTTTCTCCCTCAAATTTCATTTCAAAACTGCTTCTGTGAGAAATTAAAAACTGTTAGAAAAGGCGTTAAGAGCCTTAGCTTAAAATCTGACTGTCCTTTTGTGTACATAGGTGCATTTGTTTCACTTTACAGAACTAGAATATAATTCATACAGAAGGTCTTGAAATGTTTCTATATTCCCAAAAGAAATGCCTTCAGTGAGTGGTAAAAAGCATGAACGCCTAGAACCGCGTGCTCTAGGGCTAGGATGGAGTGGAGCAATGCAGTCTTCGAAAAAAGTTTCTCTCCCTCTCCCTCCCTCCTCCTCTCTCTTTCCCCTTCCCATCCATCTCTCTTTATTCTCCTTTCCCCTGTTTCCCTCCCTCTCCCTTACTCTCCCTCCCTTTAGGTCTGCTCCCCACCACCCTCTCTGGCACTAAGGATCTGGATGGCTCTGGTCTTGGCAGGAGGTGTTGTTCCTCCTCCTGGCAAACCCTCCCTGCCAATCTGGGATTCTGAGATCTTACCACACACACAGACCGCTTCTGTGTTCTCTCTGAACTATGAAAGGCTTCAATGGTATCAGAGCGCTATAAAGGGGGGGGCTTTTTTTAACTGAAGGAAGAAGTAATGTAACCTACACCCCCACACTCAAAGTGAAACATTTCCATCCACAAATGAGTCTCAACTAAACATGAAAACACAAACCAGTTTCCTGTTTCTCTGAAGGGATACGATCAGACAGATCTTAGGATAAGTTTCTCCTGTAAAAGTTTGCTTATTTCGTTTAACTCAGCTAGTTCAGTGCCTGCTTTGTAAGCATGAGGACCTGTGTTCAGATCCCTGCAGCCCATATAAAAACTGGATGCAGCTGGGCCAGGTAGCCCACGCCTTTAATCCCAGCACTTGGGAGACTGAGGCAGGTGAATCTCTGAATTGGAAGCCAGCTTGGTCTACAGAGCAAGTTCCAGACAGCAAGGGCTACACAGAGAAACCCAGTCACAAAAAACAAAACAAAGAAAAGGCTGGATGTGGTATGTGGTGGTGTGTATGTATCTGTAACCCCAGCCCTAAGTGGGATAGTAACACATGGGTGTATCTCTGAAGTTTATTAGCTGGTCAGTCTAAACAATAAGTGAGTTCCGAGTTCAGTAGACAGATTCTGTCTCAAACCACAAGGTGGAGCGCACTAAAGGAAGGCCTGGACTTTGACCTCTGGCCTCCGAATGCGCAGGCACATACAATCAGCCATCCTTCCTATACAGAACATGGGCAGAGGAGCCTTCAACAGGAAAAGCAATCTCATTCCTGAAAAGGCAGTAATTATAGCCCAAGGCGTTTCAAATAAACAGTGTTAAAATTTATCTACACTATAAACGTCTAAACAGTACATTTAACTTGACCAAAAATGAATTATCCTTCGCATTTTCCTCCATACGGCACATATATCTTGCATTTGTGGTCTCCGTGAAACAGTAGAAACAGCAGAGGAAACAGGAGCCTTGAACCCAAGGAAGCGCAGAGGCCAGATCCTTACCATTTCAATACAAACCCTGGGAAAACAGATGGCTCTGGGGATAGTGACAACATGGTGGCCTTTCTTTTCCGGGGGCAAAGATGAAATTATTCAATGCTGCCCTTATTTAAAAAGAATATGAAAAAATATTTTCTAGATCTGGAGCACAACAAGATGGTATCAAGACACTGTGGAAGACACACTGCTTGCAGTGACTGGATGGCAATCAATTATCTAAACACCTGTTCATCATTCAGAATATTCACTGCCAGCTAGCTATAAACTACATGAAGTCATGAATTTTATTTATGATTTATTTTGTTGAGCTGGAAAGATGGCTAAGTTGTTAAGAGCACTTGATTATGTTCCCAGCACCCACACAGTAGTTCACAACCACCCGAAGCTCCCATTCTGGAGTATCCAATACCATCTTCTGAACAACATGCGTACCAGGCATACATGTGGTACACAGACATAGACGCAGGCAAACACTAGTACACATAATTAAATCTAAAACTGTAAAAAAACATTAATTGTGTTATATATTGCAGATGTGCATGGGAGCCCACAGAGGACAGAAAGGGGCATCGAGATCCACTGGAGTTGTAGTTCTAGACAGTTGTGAGCTGCCTGTCTTGACTGCTGGAAACCTAACCCAGGTCTTTTCCTATAGCAGGGAGTGCCTTGAACTGATGCGCCATCTCGTAGCTCAAGCCTAGAAATTTTCTAATAGATTTTTTGTAACAATTCAGTTGTTTACAGAACAAATTGTTTATACAGGAAGAAACCTAGAAAAGTGAGCTCAGGACTCGCACACACACACACACACACACACACACACACACACAACCTCAGGGTAGCCAGAACTAATTTCATGGCTGTCCCCACATTCACAGTAAATTCTTAGTACCCAAAGGGAGAAGACAACCAGGTATTGGTGGCGCTGGGAATGACTGCTGCCCATAAGGATGGAGCTGGAGCTGTGTTTTCTTCCATTAGCCACACTTTACCATCTATGGGTTGCAGTTAATTTCCTTCAGGGATGGAGAGATAGCTCAGCTGTTAAGGGTGTTTACTGTTCTTTTCATGAACTTATATCAGGTGACTCACAATTTTCTGTGACTCCCAATCCCAGGATCCTACACCCTCTTCTGACTGCCGCAGGCACCTGTATGCATGTGTATGTGTAATTTTAAAAATAATTTTTTAAAAAAAAATTAAATTTCTCAGTTGTTTCCAGTTCTTGCTATTACAAATAAAGCTGCTTGAACAAGTGACCTTGTCGTATATGAGCTCCTTTGGGTATATACCCAAGAGCTAGGTATAGCTGGGACTTGTGGTAGGTTGATTCCCAGTTTTCTGAGGAACCTCTACACTGACTTCCAAAGTGGCTGTAGAGGTTTGCACTCCCACCAGCAATGGAGGAATGTTCCCCCTTACTCTGCATCCTCCATAGCATGAGCTGTCACTTGTGATTTTTATTTTAGCCATTCTGAAAGATGTAAGATGAAATCTTAGAGTTATTTTGATTTGCTTTTCCTGATGGCTAAGAATGTTGAACATCTCCTTAAGTGTTTCTCAGCCTTTTGAGATTCTTATGTTGAGAATTCTCTGTTTAGATCTGCACTGCATATTTTGATTGGATTTTTTGGTTTGTTGATATCTAGTTTGTTGAGTTCTTTATATATTTTGGAAATCAGCCCTATGTCAGATGTGGGGTTGGTAAAGATCTTTCCCCATTTTGTAGGTTGCCATTTTGTCTTATTGACAGTTTCTTTTGACTTAAAGAAAGTTTTCAATTTCATGAGGTCCCATTTGCTATTTGTAGATCTTAGTACCTATGTTTTTGGTATTCTGTTCAGAAAGTTGTCTCCTGTTTCAATGCATTTGACATTATTTCCCATTATTTCTCATGATGTTTCAAATAAGAAAAAGGAATCTATTGGGAACTGTACTGGAGGCTTTTGTTGTTTTGACAAAAACAAAATCTATGTTTTATCCATGACTTAAGACTGCTGATTCTCCCCCACTTAACATAATAGGAGGTTTATGAAGTACGACACATGTTTATTAAATTTATTGCCCCAAATATAGCATCATGCAATGTTGCTAATAATGACTTATAATTATAATAAAGACCCAATAATGATTCATGATGTTTATGTGTGTACAGCTGGGTATGTGTACATGTATGTGGATACGTATAGAGGGAAAATGAGGGCGCCAGATGCCCTGGAGCTGGTTATAAGCTTCCCAGTGTTTGTATGGGAACTAAGCCCAATCCTCTGTAAGGGCAACAAATGTTCCTAACCTCTGAGCCTTCTCTCTGACCCTTTGGTTGAGTGTTTCTAAAGTGAGTCTTACAAGGGGGAATCTATTTGAAATTGGGTACTTGTTTTGCTCTATTTTAATAGCTTTGGGTTGGTGCAAACAGTGAGGCAGGAACTCTGAAGGAAGTCTCTGTGAATAAACGGCTAGTCCTGATGGGAATGGTGACACTGTGTTCACTTTGTCCCACAAGTGTTTAAACTAAGGATAAGGAGTAATACTCACCCTACTGTTGTACAGCCAGAGCAAAGTAATACTGTCGGTTTCAGCTCTCAGCGGCCACATCATTGACTTTGGCCTTAGGCCCAGGTAACCAGTAAAGCCCTGGCTGGCAATCACAAAGGAGGAGGAACTGCACAAGTTACTGGAGCATCCATCCTGTTGTTGCTATTAATATCTTAATAGCTAGCACAAATAACTTGAAATTGAATATATAGCATTTAAAAGAAAGAGGAAACAGTTATGGCTGTAGTAAAATCCAATGTTGCATTAAACTGAACCCAAGATTATGATGGAGACTAAATGAGAATAGG
Organism: Ondatra zibethicus; assembly: GCA_004026605.1. Taxonomy (NCBI): domain Eukaryota; kingdom Metazoa; phylum Chordata; class Mammalia; order Rodentia; family Cricetidae; genus Ondatra; species Ondatra zibethicus. Next base: position 23,485 of record PVIU01016353.1, read on the forward strand.
CTAAGTGGATTATCATGGTTCTGGTGTAGGCGTCCTTCTGTATTTCTGTTGCTTTCATTGGTTGAATAAAGAGACTGCCTTGGCCTTTTGATAGGGCAGCCTTTAGGTGGGTGGAGTAGACAGAACAGAATTCTGGGAAGAAGGACAGACAGGCAGATGCCATGTTTCTCCTGCCTAAGATGGACGCTGGTTAGACTCATGCCGGTAAGCCACAGTCAAGTGACGATACACATTAATGGAAATGGTTAATCAAGATGTGAGAGTTAGCCAATAAGAGGCTATAGATAATGGGCCAGGCAGTGTTTTAAATGAATAAAGTTTCTGTGTTATTATTTTGGGGGTTAAGCTAGCCAGGCACCAGAAACTTGGCCAGTGCCTTTTATTACATGGTTCCACACTGAAATTTTAAAGTTTGTAAAAAAAAAAAAAATCACAGCATCCTCCTGTCTGTGAACACATGTCTCTGAACCCAACATCCCTAAAATACAATGTGAAATTTCTCTGATATGGCCTTAGGCACCTCACCTACTATAAACGTCAGGTTTTCTAGTCCATGTTGTTTCTTCAGACCTTTGAACACAATGCTACCTCTGTCCACAGAACTGAAAATTCCTTCTCACCTTGGTCCACTGTCCTGAATGGGGCTCAGGTATCCGTCAGCAATCAAGTAGCATACATTTAAGAAAACAAACGTGATATTCTGTAATTACATTGAGTTATGCCATCTCATTGTCCTGTAGCACTTCGTGAACACCTGCCCCCTTAGCAGGCTTCACTTGGTGCCACAATTCCCATGAACTTGCCTTTCTCATTGCTAATCTACAAACTGTTAGGGGATAAGGTCTCTGCCTTGTTTGTCCTGGGCTTCCCCGAGTGCATTACTGTGTGATCCGCGTTTAGTCTTATTAAAATGTCTACTGAGTACCATCAGGGAGTTCAAACTTCCCACATGAAGGATATTAACTAGAGTGAATAGATTTAAGTGAGTTTTCATATTGCAATAATGTTATTTTATATATGCATTTTGTTCTTTGAAACTTTTTAAGAAATTGTTTCTCTCTGAAAAAGACTTTAAGGAACTTTCTGAATTCTCATAAAGAAAATGGAATAAGAACTGACTTTTGGGAAAATTGTCAGCACTTGCGTGCATCATTGTTTAGCCTGTAGGTCTCTTTGTCAACTCCAAAAGTCAATTCTAATTAGGGAAGATCCAAGTATTTAGCTACCCAAGCAAAAGAAGTGACAATATACAATTTGGAGGATAAATTCCTCAGCTGCAGGAAATATTATTGACGCTAAACAATCAATGCACCAATAGCAAAAAAAGGAAAACTGTATCCTAAGAATCATGACATAGACCTAAAGGGCAATCACTTGATAGGGCTTCCTGGAGAGTAGTATAAATCTTTCAGTGACATTTGGGAGGGCTTTAGTCTATGAGATATTCGATTAAACAGCCAATCTCTAAATTTACCAATATACACAAATTCTTTTATACATGATAGCATGCACTAGCATTATGGAAATGACTATTCTAATATACAGTGGCATTAGGCTTTATTTTTGAAGACTCTGCAGAGTTTTCTGAGCATGAGCATTTCACAGCTAAAGATGCAGAGAAGCCCTGTTGCTTACTGGTTCCTCTCGGGTTTGGGTGCCAGTGCCATTGCCCTGTCGGCTTCATTGTGCCCATTTCTTCAACAAGAAGGACACAAGCGAGGAATAGCAGTTATATGTGACCTCTAACATCTGGAATTGGGGTGAGTCTGGGTGCAGGGGACTTGGTTGACTTCTCACTAACTGTGTGTTCAGGCCATGACCTGCTTCTCCACCTCAGATCCTAGCAGCAGTACAGATTTCTTCCAGAACAAGAGCCCTTCATAAGGAAAATTTAAAAAAAAAAAAACAACAACACTTAAACACTTAGCAAAAATGAAAATCTGGCCAATCATCACCAAAATTAGTATGGAATTTTCTCAAAGTCATAAAACCACACTACCAAATGACCTAGCTATACTACAGGCAAGACTCAGAAAGTTAAATGTCACGTTTTCTCTCTGTTTTGTTCCTTTCCTATTGATGTAATCCAAAAACCATGACCAAAGGCAATGTATGGAAGAGAGGCTTTATTTCAGCTTATGGTTCCAGAGGGAGGGAGTTCTTGTGGCAGGGGAGGCAGAACATGGTGGCAGGACCAGCAAACTTGATGAGCACATGTTTTTACTGCACAAGGAAGCAAAGTAAAAGAAAGAAGGACTGGAGCAATGCTACAAAATCTCAAAGCCCTCCCCAGTGATGCACTTCCTCTAGCAAATCTCCAACACATACAGCTTCCATGGCCTCCCAAACAGTCCTACCAACTGGGAAGCAAGTGTCAAAATACATAAACCATGGAGGATATTCTAGATTCAAGCTACCAAACTCTCATATGTGTTATTAAGATTTTTAACAAAAGACAAGAAAGTGGAAGAGATATTTTTTAGGAAAAAGGGGACCATGGAAATAGACAGAGTTCAAGAAAGGAAAACAAGTGGACAGTAGATATAACCAAAGTTAATTATATATGTTATATCAAAATGGTACAATGAAGCCAATTTTCTTTATAATGAATATATGCTAATAAAAATTATATTAAAAGAAGAGATGGAAGAGAGAATCTCAAGCATTGAAGATACATTAGAAGAAATAGATACATCACTCAAAGAAAATGTTAAATCTAAAAAAAAGTCCCTGACACAAAACATCCAGAAAATTTGGAACATGATGAAAAGATCAAACCTAAGAATAATAGGAATAGAAGAAGAATCCCAGTCCAAATGCCCAGAAAATGCTTGCAACAAAATAATAGAAGAAACTTTTCCTAACCTAAAGACACACATGCCTACAATAGGACAAGAAGCATACAGTACACCAAATAGATAGATCCAGAAAAGAACGTCCCCTCCCCACATAATAATCAAAACACTAAACATATAGAGTAAAGAAAGAATATTAAAAGTTACAAAGGAAAAACCCCAAGTAACATAAAGGCAGACCTGTTATAGTTATACCCTAATTCTCAATGGAGACTCTAAAAGCAAAAGAGGCCTGGAAAGATGTCCTACAGACTCTAAGAGAATACAGATGTCAGCCCAGATTACTATACCCAGCAAAACTTTCAATCACCATAGATGGAGAAAACAAGATATTTCATGACAAAGTCAAATTTAAACAATACCAATCCACAAATCCAGCCCTATAGAAAGTACTAGAAGGAAAACTCCAAACCAAGGAAGTTAACAACGCCCACGAAAATAGAGGGAATAAAAAACTCACACCAATAAAACCCTAAGAAGGGAAACACACACACAACCAACATCATAAAAACAGGAACAAACAGTCATTGCTCATAGATCTCTCTCAATACCAATGGACTCAATTCCTCAATAAAAAGACACAGAATAACAGAATGGGTTCAAAAGCAGGATCCATCTTTCTGCCATATACAAGAAGCACTCCTCAATATCAATGACAGACAATACCTCACAGAAAAGGTTTGGTAAAAGATTTCTCAAGTAAATAGACCTAAGAAACAAGCTAGTGTAGCCATTCTAATATCTAACAAAATAGAATTCAAACCAAAGTCAATCAAAGGAGACAGAGAAGTACACTTCATACTCATCAAAAGAAAATCAACAAAGATGATTTTTCAATTCTTGGCATCTATGCCTCCAAAACAAGGGTATACAAATTTATCAAAGAAACACTACTAAAATTTAAATCACACATTGACCCTCACTGATAGTGGGAGACTTCAATACCCTACATTGGTAGGACAATACCCTACGTTTGTCTGGATAGGTTATCTAGACAAAAACTAAACAGAAATACTGGAGCTACAGACATTATGAACCAAATGGACCTAACAGATATCTACAGAACATTGCACCCAAACACAAAATCATACAGTTTGTTTTCAGCAACTCAAGGAACGGGCTCCAAAATTGGTCGCATACTAGGTCACAAACCAAGTCTCAGCATGCTGTGGGACAATGGTCTGTATCCTATCACTTGTATTATTCTAATAAAATGCTGATTGGCCAGTAGCCAAGCAGGAAGTATAGATGAGATAACCAGGCAGAAAGTAGAAGTAGGGTGATGAAAACAAGAGAATTCTGGGAAGAGGAAATGATCAGTCTGCAGTCATCACCCAGATGCGGAGAAAGCAAGATGAGAATGCCTCGCTGATAAAAGGTACCAAGCCATGTGGCTGATACAGACAAGAATTATGGGTTAATGTAGGATGTAAGAGTTAATAAGAAGTCTGAGCTAATAGGCCAACCAGTTTATAATTAATGTAAGCCTCTGTGTGTTTCTTTGGGGCTGAACGGCTATAGGACCGGGTGGGACAAAAACCTCTGTCAACATCAACATATACAAAAAACCAGAAATAACCCCTGAATCCTACCAGACCACCACGGACTAAAGCTGAATCTCAACAACAAAACAACAGAAAGTCTACAAACTCATGGAGACTGAACAACTCTCTACTGAATTATCATTATGTCAAGGAATAAATAATAAAGAAAATAAAGACTTCCTAGAATTCAATGAAAGTCAGTACACCACATACCCAAACATATAAGACACAATGAAAGCAATGCAAGAAAAAAGTTCATAGCACTACGTGCCTTAATAAAAAATTGGAGAGATCTCATATTAGCGACTTAACAACACACCTGAAAGCTCTAGAACAAACAGAAGCAAACACACCCAAGAGGAGTAGACAGCAGGAAATAATCAAACACAGGGCTAAAAATCAATGAAATAGAAACAAAGTAAGAAATACAAAGAATAAATTAAACAAAGAGTTGGTTCTTTGAGAAAATCCACAAGATAAACAAAACCTTATCCAAACTAACAAAAAGACAGAGAATGTCCAAATTAACAAAATCATAAAGGAAAAGGGGGACATAACCACAGACACTGAGGAAACCCAAAAAATCATTAGGTCACATTTCAAAAACCTGTACTCCACAAAATTGAAAATCTAAAAGAAATGGACAATTTTCTTGATAGATACCATTTACCAAAGTTAAATGAAAATCAGATAATCAATTTAAATAATCCTATAACCTCTAAGGAAATAGAAGACTGTGGTCTCCCAACCACAGCCTGTGGGGCCACTGGCAATGGAACCAAAATTTATCCCCAGTGCATGAACTGGCTTTTTGGATCCCATTCCCTAGAGAGGAATACCTTGTTCAGTCTCCATAAGGGGAGAGGAGCTTAGTCCTGCTTTAACTTGATATGCCAGATTTTGTTGACTCCCATGGGAGGACTTACCCTTTTGGAGGAGTGGATGAGGGGTTGGGTGAGGAGGAAGGGAAGGGAAGAAGTGGGAAGAGGAGAGGGAGGGGGAAACTGTGGTTGGTATGTAAAGTGGAAAAAAACTTTTTAATTAATTAATTTTAAAAAGTCTCCCAACCAAAAAAAATCCCAAGGCCAGACAATTTTAACACAGAATTTTGCTAGAGATGAATTATTTCCAATACTCCTGAAATTATTCCACAAAATAGAAACAGAAAAAAATATTGCCAAAATTATTTTATGAGGCTACAATTACCCTGATACCCAAACCACACAAAGATTCAACAAATAAAGAGAATTACAGACAAATTTTCCTCATGAACATTGATGCAAAAATACTCAATAAAATACCCACAAAACAAACCCAAGAACACATCAAAAAGATGTGATCAAGTAGGTTCATCCCAGAAATAAAGGGATAACGGTTCAATATGCAAAAAACTGTCAAAGCAATTCATCATACAAACAATCTGAAAGAAAAAAAACACATAATCATCTCACTAGATGCTGAAAGAGCTTTTTACAAAATCCAACACCCTTCATGATAAAAGTCTTAGAGAGATCAGGGATACAAGGGATATCTCTAAACATAATAAATGAAATATACAACAAGCTTATCACCAACATCAATTAAATGATGAGAAACTCAAAGCAATTCTACTAAAATCAGGAACAAGACAAGGCTGTCCAATCTCTCCATATCTATTTAATATAGTAAATTGTAGTTAGAGCAATAAGACAGCTAAATAAGATCAAGGGGATACAAATTGGAAAGAAAGAAGCAAAGTACTGCTATTTGCTGATGATATGATAGCATACATAAGCAACCCAAAAAATTCTACCAGGGAACTCCTACAGCTGATAAACACTTCCAGTGAAGTATGGATACAAGATTAACTCAAAAAAAATCAGTAGCCCTCTGATATACAAATGATAAATGGGCTGAGAAAGAAATCAAGGAAAGAACACCCTTCACAATAGCCACAAATAATATAAAATAACTTGGGGTAATCAAGCAAAATATATGGATAACAAGAACTTCAAGTCTTTGAAGAAAGAAATTGGAGACAATATCAGAAGATGGAAAGATCTCCCATGCTCATGGATTGGTAGAAGTAGCAAAGTAAAAATGACCATCTTACAAAAAAAATCAGATATTACAGATTCAATGCAATATTCATTAAAATTCCAATACTACAGACTGTTGGGGCCACATGAGCGGAACAGAAAACAACTTGAAACTCATGAATAATGGCTCAGCACTCAGCAGAATGACACTGGGTGAGCCTTGGAGAGGCAGAGCCCCGAGGACTATTTTTGCTGTCATTGAGTATAGCTCTGCTTATTGTCCTCATAGTCACCACATCTCTCATAGTCTATGATTTGCATGAAAACTCTCCAGGGGTTTCTAGTCCACCACTGGGCAGTGTTACTGGTTCCTTACAACAATAGTGACTGACCCTTCCCAAAGCATCACTGCTGGAATAAATTAATGAATTGACTACCAACCACCTTTAGAAAGAATTTAGACATGTAGATTGTTAGGAAAGTTAGGTTAAAACATTTTTGTTAATGGGTTTGATGGAAGGAGAAGAAGAAGAAGAAGAAGAAGAAGAAGAAGAAGAAGAAGAAGAAGAAGAAGAAGAAGAAGAAGAAGAAGAAGAAGAAGAAGAAGATAGTATATTGAAAATGAGCCATTACTGGAATCCTCAAGAGTGTTGTGCCTCCAGTATTTGGAGCTTGCTTTATTTTATCTCAGACTCTGATTGCAACTGAAGGTTCATCTAAAACTCCAGTCTGTGAAATACCACTGGATAGTGTCTCAGTCTAACCAAACAACACAGACTGTAGGGCTTAAACAACAAACAAGCATCTGTCATGATTATGGCAGAAAAGAAACTCAAGGATGAGGCACTGGGTGACACAGGTTCTGGGGAGGGATCCCCTCCTGCTTTAGGGACAGCTGCCTCCCTGTTCTGTTCTCACACAGGCAGACCAAGAGCAGACTTTGGACACTAATCCCATACACCAGGAGAAATAGCCTCCATTAGTTTTAATTCCCTCCTTTACAGCCCTGTCTCCAAACACAGCCACAATAGAAGTTAAGGCTTTATTGTATATGGATTTTGTGGATCATGGCAGGTCACAAGTAGGGACCACAGTACATACCAGAGTCAACTAAGACAAGGTTTCTATGCACATTCAAGAACAATGACAGCAGTAACACCTACAGCTTGTTAGACAGTCATCAAATCACTACTAATGTTTGGGGTCACTGTAGAGAGTAATGTTCCCCCACCACATATCAGTGGAAATTAAAGGCTTAAGGTGGAAATAAAGCCCTCCCAAAGCCACGCAGACAGAGTGCCAGACTAAGAACCCAAACTCATGTCTGTACAAATTCAACATGCAACAGGATCCTTATTCCTTTCCTTTTGTCCTTCACAGGCGCACACCTTAGGGTTTTGTTGTTGTTGTCGTTTGTTTGGTGTGTGTGTGTGTGTGTGTGTGTGTGTGTGTATGTGTATGTACTGGGTATGTATTATGTATGCACTTTATGTGTTTAAGTGTGGAACGTGAGTGTGTGTCTGTGTGTGTGTATTTCTGTGTCTGTGCTGTATACATACTTTTTGTGTTTAAGTGTAGTGTGTGAGTGTGGTCTATATGTATGTGTGGGTACACGCCTATGCACACCTTTGTGTGTTTAGAGAGGCCAGAAGAGGACTCCAGTGTCCTGCTCTATCCCACCTTCCTTGCTCCTTTGAGACAGGGTCTCTTAGTGAACCTGGAGCTAGGCTTTTGACAAGAGTGCTGGAAACTGAACGTCTTTATGGGTGTGAAGTATATGCTGTAATCTTAAACACTGAGCCATCCTTCCTGCCCCATATCTGATCTTTGATGGTTATGGAGCTGTTGGTATGCCAAATATTTAACAGCTATGATCGGATGCAGAGGGAGCACACATTATTGCTTATATATCTCCATACACCTGAAAAGACAGATGTGGAACCAACTGGTTCTAACAATGCTTTGGTGTGCTATCAGCACATTTTACAGCGCTGTTCTTCCTCCATTCATTCTCGTGTTCTCTGAATTCCACATTTCTCTTTATGAACACCAGCTGTTAAGCTGAGCTGACGTCGTGTTTATCTTTCTTTTTGCCTTCCTCTGCTTAACCTTTTCTTCTGCTTTAATTCAAATGCTTAACAGATATTGTCCAGCCCCTCTGTGAGGTAGCAAATGCTATGCTTCAGACACTTCAGAAAAGAAACAACAAGTTGTCCTATACTTCTGGATCTTGTAAGGAAAACAAAATGTCTAACAGATAAAAGAAATAGGAGGAACGCATACTGCATAGAGCTTTTAATAAGCACTATAGAAAGCAGAGACTAGAGAGAGGTAAAGGCATTCAGGAGTGAGGCAACATTGAGTGGGAGCTCTTTGAAAAGATAACAGCTATGCAGTTACAAAGATGTAACAGACATCTGAAGGAGTAGGATTCCAAACAAAAGACGTGAGGAAACAAAGACCTTGAAGAGAAAACAAGTATCACACAGGTGAGCAAGGCACCAGCGAGCTGCAGAGAATTATTAGTGGTACAGATAATGACGGATCTATAGGTTGTCATAAGGAATTTCATTTCCATACTGAATCAAATGGGAACTCATTGCAGGAATCAGAGCAGAAAGATGGCAAAGACCAGTTTCAGGGGTTTAAAGGATCTTCCTAGCTGCTATTTAGAGGTCAGGAAACATAAGACAGAAACCAGGAGGCTAAGTGGCCCGGCTATTACAATACCCACCTAAAAGAAGTCTGATGAATTGAACCAAAGTGGGAGGTTCTGGTGATGGAGAGAACAGATTAGATTTCATGTCTGTTTAGAATATAAGAGAACGTCACCTACTGGCCCAGCTCTGCCTCAGTTTTTGAGCCCAGTGAAAAAAATATCTCAGCAGGCTTAGCCCTGGACTTGTCATGTCTGACACCAGAATCCTCACACAGCCACACGTCATTTCAACTTGCTGATTAAGGTGACTTCATAGGCTTAAGGTCTGATGCCTCCGGGGCAAACATACAGGGTGGGCCACCCTAAGTACTTTCCAGCTCACTGCTGAGGTAGAACACGGAATGGACCCAGCTCACCGCTGAGGTAGAACACGGAATGGAATATCGGCAGATAATGAGCTCAACCCTAAAATGAATGAATCTCTGGGCAGGGGGATCCTGCAGGGGGATCCCTAAGGAGGAATCTGACAGTTTTACAAAGCTCCCCACACTGCTCCACAGTTAGGGCACTTGATTTAACACGTCCTTAGTTAATAGAAACAGTTATGAACACACGCTGGGGCAGGGGCTACAGGAAGCAAGCTGCTCCTGTCATTCAGCCTTGGGGCAGGCTTCTGTGTGAATCTTCTGTGGGAGAGGACATTGAAGTTAGAAATGACAAAAACAGACTAAGTAGCTGGTTGAACATGAAGCGTGTTTCTGTAACTTAGCCTTGGGAGGGGTAAAGAGAGTTGATTTGGAGGGCTGCGGGGACTACATTTCTGCCTCTGAGGAAGAAGGCCTGGCAACGAATGGCAGAGCCTGACGAAGGCAGTATCTTCTTTATGGCACTCCCCTGCAGGGAATCAAAGCTACACGCATCATTTAAAATAAGTAGCAGGGAAGGCCCTCCCTGCTATACGATCTTACAGATGAGTGAACAGTCTGTAGTCACAGGTTTCCCAAGGTCTCCTAACATAAGTTCTCAAAGTCCTGCTGGCCAAGTGCAAACAGGGAAAAGGCATCATGTGTGGGGTTCATGTTGCTAGCAGGAGTCCTTCTGGGGGAGAACGGCAGTACGCACGTGTGCCTTGGGAAGGAGCTGGCCTGACAGTCTGTGTTGGAACTCTGTGCTGAGATTTGACCACCTGAGAGACAGGGGGAGTGTCAGAACTCATACAGGAGTGGTCTAACTCCCTCTTAAGATAGTGTTAAAACTTCCAGCTCAACTTTCTTTTTGGGTGAGGAAGTGGATTTTTTAAACATTGTTCATCTGTGGTGCTTTTCACTGCTGTGGGAGGCAGAGTTCTGACACGGCCTTAAGATTCTCAGTTATTCGGTCAAACACTACTAATTCAGTAGTGCTGTGAGAGCTCGTGTAGACATAACTGGAGTCTTAAGCCAGGGGACGCTGAGACAACAGGAAAGGCCTCACCAGGTATGATCTCCTCAGCCCACTGAGTCTGGGTTCCTCCTGGTTAGAAGGGGCTCATTCCAAAAACAGTCCCTGTTGTTCACTTTACAGATCAAGACAGTCAGTTCGGATCAGGAGTCCACAACACCCCAAGAAATCAATGGGGACCTCAGTTCTTCAACCATGGGAGATTGAATTCTTCCAAACACCAGAAAAAACTTGAGTGTACGGGTTCCCAAAAGCTTCAAGAAAGCAATCCAGCATTGCCAACACCCTGACTTTACTCTGAGAGACCCAGAACAGAGAACAAAGCCATTACATGACTGGATTTCAGATCCAGAAAACTGTGGACTCATAAATGGGCTTTTTAAACTACTAAATGTATGGCAATTATAAAAATCCAGTGCACATGTTTAAATATATCCACAAGATTTCTATATAATTAATTATTTAATTATTATCTTATAAGAAATATTCTCTGGGTGGATTCTGTCTTTACCTGAAGGCTTCCCTTAATATTTTTTCTTACAGTGAAAGTTAATAACAAATTTTGAGAGTTCTTAAAGCATGTTTTCCCTCACTTACGCTGCTCATGTACTCACAAGAGGTCATTTCCGCTGTGAAGTTAGGATGTGTAGCAAAGAAAATAATGCCAAAGGCAATTTTCATAAATGTCATGCTTTATTACGCAACCATTTGTGAATACACTATTTACCTCCTGATAGTTTACCTCTAGTTGATCCACTCCATTTAAACTACTGCTTCAGTTTCCTTTCTTCCTGATGTAGGTAGCTCATAGCTAAACTTTTAAAACATAATGTTTATGTCATTATATTTCTGCACACAATCCATTTATGTAATAATCAGAAACAAAATGCTGTAAAAAGGCTTTCCAGAACCCAAATGAAAAAGGCTATCTGAAAATAAAACATTTTGGCTCATAGAGGTAAAAGAAATCAATGCCCAATTAAGAAATTTTGTCCAGACTCAGGATCTCCTCAGGATTTTAAGTATCCAGTTCAATTCTGAAGTGTTGCTGCCAAATAGCTAAGCAATGTAGAGAGTGTTGAAAACATTCATACATTCCAACTTTTTAATTAAAGTTTCTACTAACAGTGATTTTAAAATGGCAAAGGGAAGCAGGCCTGTCCTTTTAGTGTTTCAGATAATACACTTAGCATTTGCTAAGTGAAATCTACATAGTACACCCTGTCTATAGTTTTCAGGTGAGGATGAAAATAAAAGAATTAAGCAAAGGCCTGCAGCCGGAAGAAACTAACTCCTGTTGCTAGGAGACAGAGACTTCAGAGACCACACCCTAGGGTCACCACTTATTGCAGTGCCTGATGCTGGCTACATGCTAAAGAGGCTCCTCAAGATTTAACCCAACAACAACATGGCAGGCTAGCAAAGACATCTAACTGCTCAAGAAACTGCAGACTTGGCCAAGCAGGTCCTGTGACAGCTCAGCCTTTAAGCAACCCCAGATTCCTATGAACGTAAGGAGGGCACATTCATCTAAAGCTTGTATGAACATAGGTGGGATTCTTGGCTGCAAAGGACAGACTCTTGCTTAAGTGGCAAGAATATTTTGAAATTACTTGCCTAGAAATTAATGAACCACCCCGTGTGTGTTCCAGAACTAATGAAGGGCACAAATGTGATTCTCTGACTCTGTTGTGGGAACGGGACCCCCCGGAGCTCCGCGCTTCACAACCCACCACACCACAACTGGAGTCAGGAGGAATGGTCTTCTCCAAAGTCTCAGAAAATGAGTGTGAAGGAGTATAACTATGGGGGCAGCATCATGCGCCCATCCCTTTACTGAGAAAGAGAGGGTAAGTGATGGCAGAAGACAGGCGATCTCTGTGAGTTTGAGGCCAGCGTGGTCTACAGAGTGAGTTCCAGGACAGGCTCCAAAGCCACAGGAAAACCCTGTCTCTAAAAAAGAAAATGAAAATGAAATTGAAAAAAAAATAGCCCATTGGGGAGCATAGATTAGGAAGACAGTTCTGAAATAAAGAAAATATAAAACACATCAGAACTAGGGAGATGGCTCAGTCAGTAAAATGCTTGCTATACAAGCATGAGGGCCTGAATTCAAAACCCCCATATCTACTTTTTAAAAGTCAGGTGTATCAGTGGGTACCTTAATCCTAGCACTGGGGAGATGGATTCAGGAGAATCCCTGTGGCTTTCTGAATAGCCAGTCTAGCCATAGGTACATGTGCACAAGCAAATACACAAGCTAAAATATTTAAAATTATTTAAAACTAAATTACGTGCCTGCACACAGACATGTCGATCTATTGGAAGTCTTGAGACCAAAATGATGACTCCATTTTCAATGCTATAGTACAGAGGACTCTCAAATCTCTCTTATGCTCCTTAACTACAGTTCCCCCTGTTTTCATATAGTGGGAAATCTGGCTGTATCTTCAGTATCTATGCCCAGTCACTTAAACCTAGACTACATGGGCAGTGCCCAGTGGGTTGGTAAGTCATGGTACTACCCCTAAACTACCCCACTTACTGATAATCCCACCCTCTGGAACATCTATCATGGCTGTTCTCTGCACTTTTAGCACTTACTTGGACTTTCTCAACAAATACTGGAGTATGGTTGATGGTATCCTTTGTGCAGCATCTAGAAAATCTTTGTGAAGACATCTTAGACCTTAGGTGATGCTATAATCCTCTGTGGTAAACTGGTACTTGCTTTTTCCAAGTGTCTGCAAGACCTGGCGATTCAAGATCGTTTAATCCAGTTTGTTGCTTGGCATTCTCATTGCCCTTGGCATTGCTCCAGCATCATTTATATATAAAAGAGACTGACCTAGTTCTGGCTTTCCTACTTCTTAGGTTGTATCCTCTTGAAGTTGCATTCTTAACTGTAGAAGTTTTCATTTGATTCCCCAAATTTGGCATATCTTTGACTCTAATATTGATACCACTTGGTCAAAAATAAAATCAAAAGAACTCCTTAGCCTTTCAATTATTTCTTTTAAACTGACAAATGTCTACAGGTCAAATTATTTTTACAAATTTTTAAATTTTTATTAAAATTTAATTGTGCTGTTCTAAGAAGTTACTTTTATTGAAAGTGAGAAAAGGTGGCTAGAGAGAGATGGCTCAGTGAGTAAAGGCATCTGCCTGAGGTCCTGAGTTCAAACCATGAGATGACACAGTGAAAGAACAGAACTGGCTTCCACAAGTACACACACATTGGACAACCCCTACACACACACATGCGCATATGCATGCACATGAAATAAGTAAAAAGTAATAATTTTTAAGAAACAAAAAATATACACCAAAATAATGTTTCTCGTGAGCTTGAGTCTGTTTACTAAGTAACTTTAGAGCCAAACAAATACTGAAAGAGTGGCAGCATGTTTCCTTTCACTAGGTCAGTCTTAGGCGAAACAAAGATCTTGCAAGAAACAGGTGTGACCCATAGTCTGATGCAGATCTGATCCAGGTCTGATGCAGATCTGATCCTGGTTTCTACGTCTGTGGCGAAGACCAAGAAGTTCCGTGGTAGAAGAAAAAGGTTGGACTGTTTGGCAAAAGGAAATTCTAGTTCAGCCAATTCCGAAATCCAAGTTCTTAAGCCTACTTGTGTAATTAGCACACTTAAGAAAAGTTACTTGGTGTGTGGGGAAGGCTAGAAAAATATCTCAGTGGTTGAGACACTTCTTCCTGCAGAGGACCTAGATTTGATTCCCAGGGCTGACATGACAGCTTGCAACTGTCTGTAACTTCAGTTGCGGAGGATCTGACGTCCTCTTCTGATTTCCAGGAGTACCAGGCTCACATGTGGTGTGCAGACACTATTTGCAGGCAACCCACTCATACACAGAAGTAAAGCAAATATTAAAAAAAGAAAAATTATGTTACTTAGGCTGGTAGGAACAAGATGGAGAGGAAAACAGCTGATACTGAGTGAGAGCCATTAAATGTATGCCACTACTATTCCTGCCATTGTGAGGCTGCAGATCCTAGGACTGAATACTTTATAGGAACTGTTTAGTAGCCTGTAAGTCTAAGATTGCGACACCCATACACACAGAACAGCATAGTATCAGGACACCCCTCTTGGAGTTCCTCCTTTAGGCAGGTGGCACTCATACCATCTTACAGTCCCTGTTTTTGGTCTTTCTTAAGTCCAAACTGCAATCTGCCTTAACCATAGACCCTGCTCACAGCCAGGCTGCTAGCAGTCACGTGGTCACCTAGAGCTGCTGATGCCCTTGCACATTTTTGCCTGGCTTCCAGGCAGTACTTCCCAATTTGATTGGAATTCTGTGTGAGCAGCCTGCGTATGCACTAGTGTCCTACACACACTAGTCCGGGTAGGTCCGACTTTCTGTAGAAGAAACACAAATGAAACCCCAGTTCTTCCTGGTTGGTGTAGGAGTTTCTTTTTTATTTTTATTGTTTTTATTGGTTAAATAAAGAGACTGCCTTGGCCTTTTGATAGGGCAGCCCTTAGGTGGGTGGAGTAGACATAACAGAATTCTGGAGAAAAGGGAAGTGTGGCAGACGCCATGCTTCTCCAACCCAAGATGGACACTGGTTAGACTCATGCCAGTAAGCCACAGCTCAAGTGGCGATACACATTAATGGAGATGGGCTAAAATATTATGTGAGTGTTAGTCAATAAGGGGCTGGAGATAATGGGCCAGGCAGTATTTAAATAAATACAGTTTCCGTGTAATTATTTCAGGTACACACTGGGAGCCCGGTGGGACAGAACAAGGGGCCCTGCGCACACGCACCTCTTGTAACACCTGGTCTTTCTCAAAATCGGTACAGGCTTTGATTAACTCCATTTCTTCAAAGGGACACAGTCACTAGGTAGCATTAAATTTACAATCATCCTGCCTCAGACTCTCAAGTGCAGGATTATCAGTGTGTATAACCACAACCAGCTAGTTAATTCATAACTTGGGTCAATTTCTACCCTATCATATGCATACCAGCAATTTAATTATAAGTCATTACTGTTTAATTCTCTGAGAGTTTATTACAAGCATATTTGTATCTGTTTCCTTGCTTTGGTTTGGTTTGGTTTTCTTGGCTTAGGGGATTTGGTTTGATTTTGGATAGGTTCTCTTTTTTAATGTAATATTTCCCCCTTTTATTAAAAACAGATTGTTTTCTTACACAATATATCCTAATTACAGTTTCCCTTCCCTCTACTCCTCCCAGCTCCTCCCACCACCCTCCCATCTGGATCCTCTTCCTTTCTGTCTCTCACTAGAAAAGAACAAGCTTCTAAGAGATAACAGCAAGACATAACAAAATAAAATATATAAGACAAAACAAAACACACCAAAGTTAGACAAGGCAAAACAACAGAAGGAAAAGAACTCCAAAAGAAGTCACGAGAATTAGAGACCTACTCCTTTACACTCTCAGAAGTTCCATAAAAACCTAAACTGAAAGCTCTAGCATATACCAGAGGACCATGTAGGCCTCGTGCTTCGATCTTCGTGAGTTCGTATGAACTTTGCTCAGTTAATTTAGAGGATCTTGTTCACCAGGTGTCCCCCAGCTCTAACACGCGTTCTGCTGTCTCTTCCTCTGGGTTCCCTGAGCACTGAGGAGAGGGACTTGATGGGAACATCCTGTTAGAGCTGTACTCCAAGGTCTGTGTTTGTGTGTCTGGCTGTGGGTCTCTACACTTGCTTCTATCCCCTGCAGAATGAGGCTTCTCTGATGATGACTGCGCAGAATGTCATTAGAAGTCATTTTGTCATTGCCTTTTTGTTTTGTGTTGTTTTAGATCACTAGAATTTGGTTTTACTCTAGGTCTCTGGGCTAACTCATCTCTAGTTCTTGATCACTCATGCAGTGCTGGGTATGGGATCCCGCTCATGGAATGACCTTAACTTAAATCAGACATTGATTGGCTATTCTCACAAGCTTTGTGCCCCATTGTCCTAGCATATTTCATAGAAAGAACAGACTGTAGGTTAAATATTTTGTGGCTGGTTTGGAGGTAGTCTTTATTTAGAAAATGGGGGCTATCTTTTCATGTTTAAGAAGGCAAAAGCCGCCTATCTTTGGAGAGAATCACTAGGCCTGTGTAGCTTCAGCTGCTAGAAACGCCACTGCAGCTGTGGGAGCTTGCCAGCGTTTGTGCCCATGGCCTACGACGAGCTTTCCAATGAAGCAGAACCTCCTGTTTTTATGGCCGCTGCACCTCCTGTTTCTGGGCAAGAACGTCAGCTTTGCCAGGCAAGGAGACAAAGGAAGCAGAAAAACACACTGAACAGAGACTCTCCTGGCCCTGGCTTCCTTCCAGGGGCCATGGCAGGGGTCACTAGACAGGAAACAGGGCAGCAGTGGGGATGCCAGAGTGCCATTGTTCTGTGACTGCAGTCGCATGACCTTAACTGCCTGGTGCTGTAATCTGCTCTTTGCTGTAAGATGTGAGGCCAGTCTCCTCTTTCTGCCTTTGCTTTTTGGTACTTCATGCAGCTTCATGCAGGTGTGTGCTGCATGTTGAGCACATCCCTCCAGACTGCTTTCCTCACTTCGTCCATTCCTCCTTGCTGTCTCTGGATGGTTTTACTGCGTACCTGTGCATGCATATATTAAGTACATTCATATATTAAACGAATACATTATTTCAAAGTCACTCGAGCACTGTCTTAGTTTGAATATGGTTTCTGCAAACACCTTCAACTGGACTTCAGCCATTTGGTGCCTAGGGACTGACTGGAAGGCTTGTTCCTACCTACTCAACTGGGAAACGAAGCGACAAGGCCCAGACCAATTACAAAGCAAAACTTCATATAGTAAAGGACCAAATCAACAACTTAAAGTTCTGTGAAATACGGAACAAGGGCATATTTGCATTCTTAAGAAAGTGGTTTTTTTAGAGCTCTTATCCCTAGCCTAGACAGTCAGAAATAACCCAGAGCAATAGGATTACCAAAGTCAGCGGTTGTTTGATGGTACCTCTGGTCTCTGCTTTAATTGTATGGAAAAGTGCAAGGAAGTGACAAGGGAGGGGGTCTCATTTACAGAATGAAAAACAGATGCAGATGTCATTCACCTCTGAGTTCTCCACTAGGGCCTGCTGTCAGAGCCCAACAGCCATCTGCTAAGAAATCACATGGGTTTCTTTCTAGTGCACCTCCCACACAAGCATTTCAGTATTAATTTTAAATAAAATAGGATGAGAAATTGCGAGTTCAATTTTCTATGTGACTGCACTCTCTTGTTCCCACAATCATTACATTTTTATCCAGAAGGATCTTAAATTTAAATCCTGTTAATTTTTTTAAACCATCAATATTCTAATCTACCACAAGGTGGCAATCGTACTCCATTTACCATGCTTGGAAGTAGTTCCTTTGCTCTGCTTGGGTCTCAATTGTTCTGGCTTAGGATCTTTGTCAAAAATTAAGAATTCAGGATCATTCATCCTTCCAAATGAAGTTCAGCTCAAAACTGTCTGTAAGAAAAAGCTGCAACAAGGATATTCATATTTAAGCTTCAGTGAGTTTCTGCAGTCTATGCAAGTTTGTCTTATTTATAGTGAGGAAAGGGGGTGCTCTCAGCATTTAACTGCAGGCCTTGTGGTGGAGATTCTGAGTGGCCAAATAATTGAGACTGAGTGGTCTCTCCCACAAAACTGTGTCTCCCTCACAGATGCAACCTCAGGAACCAGCATGTCTGCCCCAGCTTTCTAGCAGAGACGTTGATATTTCTATCCCTTCTGTTCTCTTCTATCTTGTCCTACTTTTCTGTATTGAGAAACCATGATAGACCCAAATCTCACCTTTTATAGAGGTATGAATGACCTCTAGAGACTTACTACTGCCTTCTCCAAGCAAGCTCATTTTGGAATTCAGCATCCAAGAGGATCTTACAAACATTAACAATACCTGCTATGAAAATATCCCATTACTTTTTTCAGTCATTTCCTCCAAGGAGCTATGTTGAACTCCACAGGCTGAGTGTGAGCCACTATTTATTTAGGTCTTGATAATTCATGTTGTCTTAGTTAAGGTTTCTCCTGCTGTGAAGGGACACCATGAACATGGCAATTCTTGTAAAGAAAGCATTTAATTCAGGGGGCTTACTTACAGTTTCAGAGGTTCAGTCCATTATCATCATGGCAGGGAGCATAGTGGCATGCAGGTAGATGTTGTACTGGAGCTGAGAATGCTACAAATTGCAGGCAACAGGAAATCAACTGAAAGTTACACTGAGGGAAGTTTGAGCAAAGGAGACCTCAAAGCCACTGTGAGGGCACAGTGACACACTTCCTGCAACAAGGCCACACCTCCTAAGAGTGCCACTTTCTTTAGGGGCTATTTTCTTTCAAACTACCACAGTGTGCTGATGAGGGGTACCCTTCTGTATATGTGTTGTTTTTATTGGTTGATGAATAAAGCTGTTTCAGCCAATGACTTAGCAGAGTAAAGCTAGACAGGAAGTCCAAACAAAGATACAGAGAGAAAGTAGGCAGTCAAGAAGATGCCATGTAGCTACCCAAGAAGCAAGATGTGATGTAACAAGCCATGAGCCTCATGGTAAAATATAAACTATAGAAATGGGCTAATTTATAGAGAGAGCTATGTAGTAATGAGGCACACGGGCTGCTTGTCGTCCCAGCTATCCTTGGCTGTGTCCCGCCACCCTGCTCCCGGTGCCCGGCTAGCTTATACCTGAAATAATTACACGGAAACTGTATTCATTTAAATACTGCCTGGTCCATTATCTCCAGCCCCTTATTGACTAACTCTCACATATTAATTTAACCCACCTCCATTAATGTGTATCGCCACTTGACTGTGGCTAACCGGCATGAGTCTAACCAGCGTCCATCTCGGGGAGGAAAACCATGGCATCTGCTTGTCTGTCCTTCTTCCCAGAATTCTGTTCTGTCTACTCTGCCCATCTAAGGGCTGCCCTATCAAAAGGCCAAGGCAGTCTCTTTATTCAACCAATGAAAGCAACAGAAATAGAGAAGGACCTCCTACACCATTTCCCCTTTTTCTGTTTAAACAAAAAAGGCTTTCATTTTAACATAGTAAAATTACATATAACAAAACAGTTATCAAGTAAGAATTACAGTTACCATATTTATGTCTACTTTATCTTTGATCATAACTAAGGAAAACTATAATTATAACTATCCATTCTTCAACTCCATCAAAGACTCCAGAAGGATATAATATTAACTAAGTAAACAAGAAGTAAGCAACTTCCAAAACTCTAGAAATGACAGAGACATCTCGCGCCTGGACAGTCACCCAAAGTTATTTTGTACCATTGGGGCATCCATCTTCAGCCTACAGGCCCACAGTATTCAGCAGACACTTCCATGAAGCAGGAAATTTCAAAGACAGTTCAGTCACTTTCTTCTGTATCCTGCAGAATGTCTCATAGACTCTTTCATGAATCAGGAACCCCAAAGGATCATCTCACCTTTAGGCAAGTTCAGCAGTCCTCTCTCTGCGGTTTCTTTGTGTCCAGTTTATGCAACAGTCCAGGCAAGAGCAGTTTCTTTCCTGAATGGCTAACAAACTCCATAAGGAGCCTCTTCAATGCCCATCTTTCTCAGGAAGTAGCTTGGTGCTGCCAGGAGCAGACATGTCTCATTGTCATGAAAAGCCCTAAGTTATTAAAACATCAAATGCCATATTCTGTCATCTTTGAAAGATATGAAGAATGCCTATCTAACTGAAATATACCTCTATATATCTAGAAAATCTAAGTAACGTGACTACAAGCTTGACTATTATTGATGATTATCCATTAACAACCTATATTTCCTAATTATACATTACATTTTTAAATGAACTACATAATCACAATACCTTAATCAAGATCAGAAATATATATACATATAACAAAATTGACCTTAAATTTATATCAAGAAACCAAGATTCATACAAATGCAAATTAATTATATTTATATCATATCCCCCTTTAAATGTAAAAGAACATTTATAAGCAATATTTGGGAACATGGGCACAGTTTTTTCTCTCCAAACTTCTTCCTGCTGTATGGGGGCACTATTAATCAGGTCTTTCATGGTGTATCCTTTGTGCCAGATTCATCTCAGTCAGCAGTTGAGTGAAGTAATTTTCTGAAGGTGTTCACGGTGACCTTTCCGGAGGCCATGGTCTATCATACCATATTAGTCTAGAAGGAATCCACAGGGTCTCATCCTCTGTGAAAACAAAAGAAGAACCTCTTTTCCAAAACATCATATCCTTAGACCCAAATTCTGAAGTCATAATACCTTGAGAACATATATGTTGGTTTAGTTTGGCAGCCCATACAATGAAAATTCTCTCTGTACTTAGCTCCTTTACAGTCAAAAAAATTTAAAGAAAACACAATAAAATACATAATCCAGACATTCTGTGAATTTTCCATTTTTACGTGGCTTATTTTTATTTCTTTTAATCTATAATTATCTGTTCTCTGTCATTTTAAAGATTTTACCCT
Source organism: Ondatra zibethicus (assembly GCA_004026605.1). NCBI lineage: Eukaryota > Metazoa > Chordata > Mammalia > Rodentia > Cricetidae > Ondatra > Ondatra zibethicus. Next base: position 44,496 of record PVIU01016353.1, read on the forward strand.
TTTTTTTAAAGCATCTCTCTATACTCTTTATTTCTTTTTCTTTTAAGCCTACTAAGTACCTTTATTCAAAAGTGTGACCCATTTAGAGGTCTTTTATTTCTGAATCTGTCCTATTGTGAATCTGTAATTCTTTACTATCCAGGAGCACTTCTTAAAATGTTAAGCACTTCTTAAAAACTTAAGTTGTGCCATATAGTGGTAATACGGTACCGCCTATTTCCTGCCCAGTCTAAACCTTAACTGCACTGTTATTATGACAATTATGATAGTTCCTGCCTGAGATCAGCACAGTTCAGCATGGTGGAGCCGCTCCTGCTTCAGAGCCATTTGGTGCCTGTGAGCTACATGTAGTTCCAGGCACACAGTGAGTCCATATTGCCATCCCACTGCCTACCCAAGCAGGAAGAGCTGAGCCACAGGCATGGTCTCAGCTGCTTTAGTCCCAACCCCAAGTGGGCACACAAACATCCGAGCCCAGGAATGCTCCATAGCCAGAGTTTGCACTGGTGGCAGGGCCCAGGAAGCGTTGATTTAAAATGGTGCGGCTTTTTTTCCTGCTGCTATTGCCGATTCAGGAAATCTCTCTGCAACATGCCCCAGCAAACAGCAAAAAGCTGTGTTAAACGTTCCTTTTTAAGCCCTCTCAGGTTTTTAAGTGGAGTTAGTCAGCCATGTTGGGCAGCCAATCTGTAGTAATGAGGCGTGCGGGCTGCGTGTCATCCCAGCTACCCTTGGCTGTGTCCCGCCACCCTGCTCCCGGTGCCCGGCTAGCTTATACCTGAAATAATTACACAGAAACTGTATTCATTTAAATACTGCCTGGTCCATTATCTCCAGTCCCTTATGAACTAACTCATCTATTAATTTAATCCATCTCCATTAATGTGTATCACCACCTGACTGTTCCTTACTGGCATGAGTCTAACCAGTGTCCATCTTGGGTAGGAAAATCATGGCATCTGCTTGTCTGTCCTTCTACCCAGAATTCTGGTCTGACTACCCTGCCATATCAAAAGGCCAAGGCAGTCTCTTTATTCACC
>PVIU01016354.1:0-45257 GCA_004026605.1 Ondatra zibethicus
CTCAGAGGATACTTTACGGGGGCCGAAACCATCAAAACCAGCAAACTGAAAGTAAAAGAAAACAACATCAAAAATGGAAAGAGAGTGAAGTGGGAAGGGCCTCGGGGATGGGCTAAGCTTCCTTGCACCACTGCGTCTGCATGGCTTTGCAGCCCTCACATTTTCCCTCATGAAGTAGACACTGTGTCAACCCCATTGTACAAAAAAGAAGCCGAGGCATGGCACATTTATCGTTTTTCCAGATCTGTACTTTCTTTAACAAACGCCACTGTCATTCTCTCGGAGCTAGGAAAGTATGGTGCTTGGCTTAAGTCCAGTTGTTCCAGCTCCATGCTGGGTGCTCTTAACTTCAAAGTTGGCTGATATCTAGAGAACAGATCAAGACGAACACATGCAAACTCTCAGGCCTTCTCTTATCACCTCAAGACAGCATCTACTAAAACAGACAGACAGACAGACAGGCAGGCAGGCAGGCAGGAAACCCAACTATGTCCTAAACACTTCCTGGAAACACTTAAACATTTGAGTAGAGTCTTATTAGCATGAAAACTTCACACAAAACAGAACAAATGAAGTCATGGAGGAACATAGAGTAGCCCCAGAGACTTCTGGGGAATTCTCAGCATCAAAAGGTAAAGAACACAGGGTATGCAAAAGGCAACTGTGGGCCAAATGGTGTAACCAAACACACTGAGGCTTAGCAGAAGTGAGTACCATTCAGAAAGACATCCCAGGTTACAGGCAAGGTCTCCAGCACACTTCCCGGGGGAGCTGGTTGAAGGCATGTGCATCTTGGAAAGTTGCAGCAAAGGGCAGTTAGTGAAGAGCAGGAGGCCAGGTAGACATGAAAGAAAGTCCAAGCCTCCTCCAGATGGAGTGTGGAAACCATTGTTTTAAGTCTGAATGCGAATGCCAATTAAAATTCTTGACATGGGAGATATGCGGTACACAAACGAATAATAAACACAGTCTGGTGTGCCAATGCCCAAATTATATTTTAAGACTGAGAAGTGGGAAGTGGGAAGGAAGCTCTGACTTGCTTCTTCCTCTCAACTGCTTTGCTGTGGAGAACTCAGACTCTCTACTTTCATTTCTAACTTTGAGATTTAAAGAGACAGGAGTTGGCCTGTATTGATCGAACCCCAGTAAACTTCATTTCACATTCAGGTTGTCTTAGCTCTCTTGGCTATTGCTATAGTGTTTTGCTTTTTCTCTCTCTCTTTTTTAATGATGCTGTTCTATATTTAAGATTCTAAAAAGCTTCCTCCATTCCATCAGTCATTTCATCTACTGGTCCCTCTGCAAGAATTGCCCCAGCTCCAGCACCCAGCAACCAGCTCAACATTAATCAATTTATTTTTCATATTTCAGATCATATTTAATTTCTTAGGGAATTTTCCAGGAAATGATCTCTCTCTCTCTCTCCTTTTTTCTTTTTCTTTCCTTCTTTCTTTTCTCTTGTCATAGGCTCATATTGGTCAACCTCCTTTTAGAGTACTTATCAGTGTACAATCGTGACTTAATTCATGCAATTATCTGATTAATCTCTATTTTCCCTGCTAATCTGTTGCTTCACCCCAGCAGAGACTCAAGATGCTCTTCCTTTCCTTTGAGTGCCCAGAGTCTGATATGTCTACCACATAGGAAGCGATTCAATTAGTGCTTGTAAAGTAAAATAATAGAAAATGTAAAACAAATAACGCAAAGTCCAACTTTAGGAGACATAAAATATGACTCAAAGAAGCATAAAGAGCACTAAGACCAAAATCTGGCAGTCAAAGAGACAGAGACATTTCAATTGTGCATTGTGTATAAATCGGGAAATCGGGTAGGCTGCCTCAATTAAAGTCAGAGAATCCCAGCGATTGGGGAAGCACCAATGGATGGCACCATGCCACTCCTGTAGGTGACTGGGCTTAGTGGGATGTTAAAGGGAAAAGAGAGAGAGAGAGAGAGAGAGAGAGAGAGAGAGAGAGAGAGAGAGAGAAAGAGAGAGCACAAAGTTGAAAGTGTATAGGTTAGGGAGTCCCAGGAGGGAAGCAGAGGGTAGGTATGGACTTGCTTTAGTGAATGCATCTCTGAAATTTTCAAAACTAAAGAACAAATTGAATGCACCAGAATGAAGACAAAGCAAACGGTATAGTGAAGACAGCAGGAGAAATGAAAACAAATGTACAAAGGCAACAGCAATTTCACACAGATGATCCAAAGCTCTCCTCACAAGATCAAGCAAGGAAGAAGACAAATAGGAACGTCTACCTTCTTTTTGCATTCACGTATTTATTTATTTATCTGTTGTAGTGGGGGTGGAAGTCAGATAACAACTTGGCAAAATCAGTCTCTTTTTCCACCATGTGGGACCTAGGAATCAAACTCAGGTCATCAGGCTTAACAGCAAGCACCTTTATCCACTGAGCCCTCTCACTGGCCCATATTAAGATACCTTCAACTATTCGTTTTTAAAATAAAAAAACCTGCAATTGAGAAGAAAGGGTTATTGATCATTTAAATAGTATAAATATTAAAGGTGATACATATTTACTTAGTTACACACTTCCGAAGCATTTCACGCATCAAAAGGCAATGCATGCTTAAGGGAACAAGAAAATATGATCACTAGATGGGACCTAAACACAGAGAAAAGAATATAGACTCCAACCACGACTGTCACACAAGCCACATTTTCTGTCCACAATACCAAACAACTAGAAATGCTTGCTCAAGTGTAAGTGTTAAAAAATCCTTTAAGATTGAAATTGAACTATCATTGTTTTAAGTTATTATTCAGGCCATCATGCGTTTAACAAAGTAGGAACCATTTTGACATTTTGAAAATCTAAACAATGACTTGAGAAGGGCAGCTAAAGCCGTCGTTAAAAAGAAACACCAAGTACGAAGTGGATTATTTTTCCTTAAAAATAAAAAAAAAAAAAGACTCAAAGCTGTTCTTTAATTCAAAGACCTGAAAATGGTCACAGATAAAGATAAAGGAAAACAGTAACTTTAGAACCTGTGCTAAAGGATTTAAAAACAGAAGCCCTGGAGTCTTTGAAAACAACATGGAAAATTCTTTGAGAAATCTAACCTGTCAATAAGGAAAAACTATAAAATCTGTCTTTTTATAAAATTTCTTATCACAGAAATTGTGGCTTAGCAAAGAAAATACTGAAAATAAATTTTATCTTAATAAACTCTGAAAGTATTAGTAAAAGAAAAATTGTCCGGGCAAATGCCAACCTGTTTAGAAGGGGGAAAGGTTGCTTAAGCGTCTTAGTAGAGATTGAATATTTTACTAAGCGATAAAATTGTCCCCGCAACTAAAAGGAATTTACTGATGAAGTCTACAATTTTTTTCAAAGAATAATATTTTTCATTTGTTGTAAGTTATTTCAAAGAAAACTAAGTTTTAAAACAGGAAGAGAAATTTGCCTCATGTAAGGAGAGGTGGTTGAATGTTTTGAATGGTTATGAACATAATAACCAGCTTGAATCTTGGCTCCTTTACATAAAAAAGTAAGATGAACGAGCTGGATCCCTGTGCACCCTTTCCAAATCTTAACAACAAATGTCAGGAGAGGGGAGAGAAGAGGCAGAGAGCAAACACTGGGCAGTGGGAACGTGGTCTTATCATTGAAGCTCTGGGAGCTGGGGGCGCAGAAGGCAGGAGGCAGCGTTTCACTGTCTCCTCTGACAGATCCAAGTTCCAAGATTTACATGTCTTTCTGCACAATCTTGTAGATGGCTTCACTTGCATTTTCCCAGATGAGAAATTCTGTCCAGAAACCTTAGGTAATGTATTAAGACCCTCAGAGCTTTGGAGCAGGCAAACCTTCCAGGGTGTCACAGGACATCAAAGTAGAGCAGAGGAGAGCCAGGGAAAAGAGATCGCTGGAGCAGAAAGGCCACTTTGTAGGAAGAAAGACAAGATGACATTCCTGGAGACACATGTTCATGGGCTCATCATTCTTTGCATGTGAGAACCTTTTGAAGTTTCTTGCTCTCTCCTCTAAGGCTAAGTCTGCTTCCTGTTAAGGCTGTCAGGGTGATTTCTTTAAATAGCCAAGGCTTGATATCCAACTGCCTTCCAATAACTGCACTAAGACAACGGAAGTGATGGAAAATAAAGAATTAATACCAAAACAATTCCTATTTTTCCCCAGGTTTTTATGCCAAGACTCACTTCCCATGGTGCAGTTATTTTTTGAGTCTCATTGATAGGACAAGGCTTGTGGTTGGTACTTGAGCTTGAGAAATCTGGCAATTCTTTTTGTTTGTTTGTTTGTTTTCAATACAGGTTTCTTTGTGTGTAGCTCTGGCTGACCTGGAACTCGCTCTGTAAATCCGGTTGGCTTTGAACTCACTGAGATATACCTGTACCTGCCTCCTAAGTGCTGGGACTAAAGATGTACACCACCACTGCCCACAGAATCTAGCAATTTTTTATTCTATGTTTCTGGTTTCAACCTCTGCAGAAAGAAGGAATCCAAGAATTCATCTGGGGGTCTAGAAAGGCTTACAAAATTGTCAGATAATTTTTATAAATGATAAAATTTCAATGTCTAAACTATGTTGAATATGTCCAGTCATTTGTGATTATATTAAAAACCTTCTGTTCTTCATGTTACTTAATCCTCAAAGAAACGCCAGGTGGTTGATATACCAGTTACAAAGACTGCTCATCACCTGCAGGGTTCTTTCTTCTGGGGACAGGGCTGCCGTACTTTTCCTGAAGGCTCAGTCTTGTAACACTTTTACTGTATAAAAGCTTATAATACCTTATAACGTGTCACTTTGGGGTGGAAGCCTTCTGAGATGCACTGGACCCTAAAATCTTGTTTATTGGTTTTAATGATGTTTGTTGAGATGAAGCCACCATCAGAATGGATCCCCATAGGCTATGATAGCCACACGATGATTTCAAGTAACCTTATGGTAAGAACAAAAATTAAACTTCTGTTGATTAAAACCTGTGACAGATTGCCCTAATGATAGCAGCAACACTACGGTGTTTTCCGTGTTCTCTTCCACTGAGGAGTAATGGGCGAAGGGGTACCTTCTATGCTTCCTCTCCTTGAATCTGAGATAGTCATTGCGGCTGAGGTGACACTGTATGACTTCTGATCTAAGTTGTAAAACCCAGTCCAGCTCTGTCTGCCCCTCTTGAGTAGCTTCCTATGGCCTCTGAACTGCTTGTTGAGAAGAAGCCAAGGAGATCCATGCAAAGAGACTTGATTCTGTTCTCACCACATTCCCAGCTGAGATCCTGAATTTCAGGAAGTAAAAAACCAGCAGACACATGCATGAGGCAGCCTCCACATGATGCTGTCCTCAGACATGGACCTGGCTCCAGGGATGCCAACTGGATGAGACCAGTTGTCCTTGCCAAGCTTGCCTAAGTAGAGCACAATGAATGCTTCTAGTAGGTTCACTGCAAAACCTACTAAACAAAGTAACTAGAATATCGAGTTCTTGCAAGCTAAATCCACTCAAGTATCAGGGTTTTTGTTATTGTAGCGTAACTTACATATCCCTAGAGCTGCAGGCAGAATCTTGCTTTCCCATTTTGCCAGGTAGTACGCAGAAGTGTAGTGGCTTAAAGCACATTGCCTAGGACAAATCAGCAGTAGGAAAAAATAGAAGGAAGAAGCTAATGGACATTGTTTGCATCGTTGAGTTGTATCTTACACTTAAACAGGATGCCGTTGATTCTCAAAACACCCACCCAACTAAGAGCAATGGAGGTGGGTGTGGCATCTCTCTGTTTATACACTGTGACTATACTGGAGATGTGATAACGCCATAATTTTGTTTGTATCTTCAGTCTGAAGCAAAATTCCTAACATACTTAATCTCGTCCGATGATGTTTGCTAGATTAAATCAGGTTGAAGTGAGTAGAAACAGGTCTCAAAATGCCTGGAGGAAAGCGAGGGTGACACAGCACAGCCTGAGCAATTGTTAAATGTGGATCTGGCTTTTCATGGACCTCCTTAGCTTCCTCTCAACAATGAAGCCTGTGCCTTTGCTTTGTGCACCTTCTCTTGTGGCTGCTGCTGAGGTCCTAGCAGCATGTGCTGCTGGTTAGAGGAGCCCTTTGAAAGCCCACGGCAGCACTAGAGAGTGTCTATACACACTAGCTCTACTAGCTCTCACGGTGTTAGACTCCAGGTGAAAAGTGCCCATCAGTGTCCACCGTATGGCGGCTCACACAATAGGTGTCAGTGAGTAAAAGCTGCCCTTCCTTAAGCATCTTTGAGGTGACTGCCAGTATGGTGATGCCAGAGATCGAGAAAAGTTGGCAGTGGCAAAACCTGGTCCCCAGTGTGTTGGGTTTTTTTGTTTGTTTGATTGGTTGGTTTGGTTTCTACTCAACAATACAATGCTTGCTCATTAATCCCCTGTAGTACACCATGATCTCCGCTGTTGAACTAAATATATAATGGTTTACTGCATTGTTGCAAGGCATAGAAAAGATTCCTACACTGGATAAAAACATCCCAAATTAATAACCACTGCCGGGTCCCTCTCCTTCACTAAAGTTCAATCATTACGGGAAACTAGAAAAAAGCAAATAATGTGGAAACCAAGGAAAAATCATGCCCACTCTCAGAACCCACAAAGGATCACGATCTAGGTTTTTTGTCTGTGTGTGCTTTACATACATGTGGTAAGAATCATTGCTTGCATTTTATTTTGGAAGCTTTTAGTGAAGTGAAATAAACACAAAAGTAGACAAATGTTATGTGTTCAGTCTTAAAATCTTTTTTCTAACTCAGAACACCATATAACTACCTTCAATAAATGTACGGGAAATTTTTCAGTGCTCTGAAACCTCCTCCTGTATTCCACTGTGTTTACTGAGCCCTCCAATCAACCGCTGCTCTCACTTTGATCATCAAGGTTTCCAAAATTTGAATTTTATATAAATAGAATCAAATAGATTTTTGCTATCTAGAATCTTGCTTATTTTGCTGCCACACTTGTGGGATGTTTTTTCATAGATTACCCCATACAGTTCACATTATTCACGAGCTATGCCACGTGTAAACACACTAAAAATGACTTACCGGTGGGACTTGCTCAGGACATTTGTGCGCTTACCATTTTGGTGTTGTTAAGTCGTTTGGGAGACCGGGGAGATGACGGCTCACCAGCTAAGAGCATGTGCCACACAAACATGGAGGACACAGATTTAAATCTCCAGCATGCATGTAAAAAGCTGGGTAAGTGGCTACGCTGGCACCTGCACCTGCAACCGTGTCGGGGGCAGAGACAAGGGGACCAGCAGGGCTTGCTGGCCACCAGCCTAGGTACAGATCTAGTGAGAGACCCTGTCAATGTGGAGAGTGACAGCCTGGCTTTCGTGAGTACACACACACACACACACACACACACACACACACACACACACACACACACACACACAGAGGGAGACAAGGGAGAATGGGAGGAAGAGGGAAAGAGAAGAAAGGTAACCATATGTTTTGTTTGGAAGCCTTCTGAGGAATATCATACATGCCTTTTGGGAATGGAAAGTCATAAAATAATGACATTTCAGTTCTAGCATATATTTTTAGAAATAGATTATGTTAATTTAAGAAAGATTTGTTTACTATTATTTTATGTGTATAGGCATTTTGCTGGTATATATGTATGTGAACCCCATCTGTTCAGTGTCCTTGGAAGGTAAACAAGGTCATAGGATCCCCCTGGAACTGGAGTTACAAACAGTTGTGAGCCCAAATGTGAGTGATGGGAACCAAACCAGGGTCCTCTACAAGAGCAGCAAGCGCTCTTAACCTACAATCCCCAGTGCCATTAATTTATTCTCCACTCAATGCCTGCCCAAGCAGCGTGGGAATTCTTACTCACTTCTCTGCTGAAACTAGTTTGCTCTTTTTCACTTTAACTATTAGTGCATATTGTAGTGCTTAGGCAGGGGTTGAATTGTAAAACTCTTATAATTCAACTTCTAACTAGTTTCACTAGCTTCCTGGGATTGCCACACCAAATTGTGACAAGTTGGGAGACTCTTAACCAAGAGATCAGCATGTGGTCACCTACCACATGTCTCTATGTCCAGATTTCATTTTTGTTATTATGAGTGAAGGTAGCCTACAGTCTCATTTCATTACAATATTATTGTCAGAGTTTTGTATAAGAAATACACTGACTTCACAAAAACAAATTTATCTTTGTTCTTTGGAATTCTTCTTTGTTACTTTTCTTAATTAATCAAGAGAATTTATGTGTAAATTCCCTTGAGCTTAGTTTTTGTTTGTTTGTTTTATCATTTAATCATAGGTATGTGATTAAAATCCTCACAACTGCAGAGGGGGAAATCTCCATTTCTTTTTGTTTGTTACACACTTCTCTCTTCGGGCCTTATACTCTTAGGGGTAGAGCCATCGTGTTTCACTTCATTACTCTTCTGGAATCAGCACTTCTTTCTCAATTCTGCTAAAACTTACTGTTTTCGGTGCGGTCTTTTATTATATCATAGCTACATCAGCTTTCTGAGTCTTTACATATAGGCCTTGCTCTTATAAGCAGCACTTAATGTATTTAGCTTTCCTTATTCCCTCTGGTTAACTTAAGTTTTTAATTGAAATAATTTCCACATCTATTTAGGGTAACTACTGATAAAATGAGGTGTGAATATACTGACTTCTACCATCTTCCAGTTTCCTTTTCCGATTTCGTTTTTCATTCTCTTCCTGATTTGCTTTATAACACCATAATTTCCTTTACAATTCTTCTCCTGTCCATTCTCTTTGAAAAGGTACTTTCTTTTATAATTTTTGCTAGTCAGCCTGCATCATTCATTCTTTAATGAACTTTTATCAGTTCCTGTACCAGGTGAAGATCAAGCTTCATTTGCTGCCTTTGGATTCTCTCATCAAGTCTTTAGCTCATGTTTCCCTTCGCCCTTCCCGAAACACCTGTCCGTCTCGAACAATCAGCCTCCCTGCTGCTTCAGGAGTTCTGTGGTGTTTCTTTCAGCCTCCTACCTCCATCCTGAACAATTTCTCTTCAGGAGTTCTGCGGTATTTCTTTCAGCTCTGTTGGACTGACGGTGAGTTCTGCCAAATGGTTTTATTCTTTTCTTAACCTGAAAGTGCCTTTATTTTACCTAGAATTTGAGGGAGAATTTTAGTGGTCACAGCACAGCACTTAGGCTTGGCAATTACCTTTCTGCCCTTAGAATATGCCTGTCCCAATGTCTTCTGGCTTTCATCTTTCAATTAAGGAGTCAGCTGTAACTTATATTGCACCTCCGAGAATAATATGACCCATCTGCATGCTTTCCATTTTGTGTTTGTCCTCGATTTCTAACTGTTTCTTAGATATAACTGAGTATATTTTTGTGTTTATATCGATTTAGGATAATAAGCCTCTTTGAATTGTTGATGCCTTGTCACCGATGAAATTGGGAAATTTCTCAGATAACATATCTTCAAATGCTGTTTCTCATTTTCTCTATTCTCTCTGTTGGGATTGCATTTGCATGTGTATTAATTTTTCCAATATCCCCTATTTTTGTGGTATTTCCTCTGTTTTCTTTAATCTTTGTGTTTGTTTACTCATCTCTCTTCTATTGTATTATGCGTTTTATTAAAATAATCTTATTTAATTTTCAGTCTTTGAATTTGCATTCAATTCTTCCTATTTGAATCTATTATCTGAATGTGGTAATCATACTTGTCTTAACATCTGCATTTGGTAATGCCTATCACCGAATCATTTTCTTTTTATTTTTCCCTGGATTTTTATTTCAATAGTGTAACACTGCTTACTGATACATGTAGAAATCTTAGACCAAATATTGAGGAGTTAGTTTGAAAAAAATGGAGAGGGAATTGATGCTTTCATTTTCCTCCAGAAATGACCAGACTTTCTTCTCTGATTTGTGGACAGATTATCTCAGCCCAACCAGAGAGTAACAGAATTTGGGACTGTTGGGTTTCAGGAGCCGTTCTCCTCTGAAAATTAGTTTTCATTTTATTCACCTTTGGAGCCAACCTCTGCTTAGCTTTCTAGTTACCTTTCACAAACTATTTTGAACTCCTACTTTGTCATTGACAATGGCTCCAGAAGAAATTGTGCTCAAATGTTTGGTGCACTTTCTGTGTTCTAGTTTACTAGACTCAGCCTTAATCACTAGCTGCATTGTTAGCCCTGGACTTCAATTTTATTCCTCCTATCCACTGATACTTTCATATTTACTCTTCTATTATATCTCAGTGCAAATTAGAAAATGCTCCAAGAAGAAGAAGTAGTAACGCATGTCTTTCATTTACCTCCGTGCCTTTACTTCTCTCTGAGATCCTGTCTATCAAGTCAAGACTTAGCCGTTCTTCCCTAAACAGGTGGGGTTTTTATACTTTTTCTTGAAACTATAAGTAGTTGAGTTCTGTGGAGGTCTTAGTCTGATAAGAAGCTATAGTTACATAGCCCAGAAGCACAATTCCTGCATTTAATTTTACACTATGCATGTTCTACCAAATTATAAATTGGAAACCATTGCAATGAACATGTCAGGGTTGACCATACCAATCCCTCCTACTAAGAATCTTCAGGGTGCTCGTAAACTTTTACCATCTCAAGTTATAGGATGACTCTTAATATGTTTCCCTAAGACATGATGATTTTTTATGTTTTGTGTGTACAAGGTTGCATCTGCTATATGATATAAAATGTGTATGTATGAGCAACTGCTAAAATTTATGTGCCAATCAAATAGATGGAAAATTTATATGAGGAAAAGCAAATTCTGCACTATGCTATTTGAAAGATTAATCTTTTATTCAGAAGAAATGCCTACATTTACCATGAGTAGAAGAATTAAGAATTTAAATTATGGAAAGAATTATGGGTTTAACCGTTTTATTAGCTGATGCATCCCGAACCTATTTCTTAATTCCTTGAGGATAGTGATGTCCACTTAACATAGTTGTTAACTTCAAATGAGATAATTACCTGTGTATTTTTCCATATCAGAAGCTCTCCAGAAACAAGGATTGAGAATTCATTTGTTCACCCATCCATTCATTTCATAATGTTTATTGAGCACCTAACTTACTAAGCACTGATTTATAGTTATGGGCAAGTCAAACAAACTCATATAAAATTTCCATTATAGGGGAGCTGAGAGGGACAACAAATATGAAGCATAATTTTATCCCATTACCAGCACTGGATAAAGTTAAATAATAATAAAGGTTAGGGCCTGACTGTTGGGATTGTATTTGAAATGTTTGTCAAGAAAAAAAACAAGGAGAAATTTAAAATAAGGCATAAGAAAACAAGTCATATAGGAATATGGAGAAGACACCTCCAGATAAAGTGCATAGTTACACATAGAGCTGAAGCAAAGGAGTAGGAGATTAGTGTGGTTGGGAGGATATAGATGAGGGCCTGCCAGGAAGTAGGGTCATGGAGGCAGAGAGTAATCCATTCATGTATTGGCCATGTTGATGAAAAGATTAAAAAAAAAAAAACCAAAGAGATTAACAAGTAAGGCCTGTGATTCCACGAGTTCAGGCAACAACTTTGGCTGTTGTAATGAAGACTGTGGAAACAGAGATATTCTAGTCTTCTTTAATTTGAAATCTCAGAACTCAATACAGTGTCTGATACATAAATATGAACAATTAGTTGCATTTGTTATTTTGTTCAAGGAGCGTTTTGTCTAAAGAATTACAATTCAAGATGTCTGTGAATTACCAGTTCAGCAGTGAGCAGAGCACAAAGCAGAGACAGCAAAGCTACTTTTTCAGTTAATTGAGGTTCATTCAACGGCATTCAGAGTTTGCAGGTAGACGGCGAAGGGCTAGGATTTCAGAATGATTTTGAAAATGAACATCAATCAATAACTATCCATTATGACTTTAAAACTGACTGCCTTTGAATGAGCTGCAATAAATGCCAACAGCTTCTTCGCCCTTATATCAAAACAGAAGCCTGAAGTTGCTAGGGACGTGACCCCAGATTTCTAGTCACAAAGAAATCTTAGAATATTTTTAATCATTTCAAAAATGCAAACATGTATGGCCTTCTCAAAAAAAAAGAAGAGAGAGAAGAAAAGAAGGGAGAAGAAGAAAGAAAGAAAAATTTGAGTGTCTCTCTTAAGTTACACCACATCCAAGACATGAATATTGTCCAAGATATGAATAGTGAGCCTCTTGCCTCCAGAGGAATCAGGCTGGACACTAGCAGAAGCTGTTTGAAGTGGTCGTTCAGGAATTCAGGTGTTTAGAGGAATGAATGTTTTATACTAAGAAGTACTAGGAAACCCAGCTGCTGCTATACTTAACAACCCTTATCGGGGTGGGGTTTGGTTTCTCTGGCATCTATCATAACATCAGTTGGTGCATAATAAATATCAAATGATTGAAATCCTGAATAAAAGGATACTAGGCTTTCCATAATACATATTGATTTGCTCGCAAAAAAATAGTGACATAATTTTATTGTGTTAGATACTGTTCTAAACAGTAGGAAGATAAATATGAAATAAGTGATAAATGTTCTAGTAAAACAATCAACCAGTTAGCAAAAACAACTGTAAAAAAAACAGGAGTTAATTGCTGGAATGAAGGTGTCCAATATAATGGAGAGGATGGGGACAAAATAAAATAGAAGTTCCGAAAGTAGCCCTGAGCTTCTGTAAGAGTAGGTGGGTGCTGGTGAGGACCTTCTGAGAGGGCTGTGTCCTTGGAGTGGAGAAGATTTTATCTCCTCCCGACCCTTCTGAGGTACTTGGGGCTAAAGATTTTACTTCTACCTTCTCACCCTTCTTTACCCACTGACTAATTATTCTCACACATACAGTCTTCAAGATAAGCTTCTGAATGACTTCACCAAGTTCTGAGAATATACTCCATTATAATTTTGATTGACATTCTCTTAGTCCTATCTGCTAATTTGGAAGAACTGGCAGCCTTAAAATACCTTAGGGTAATTCTCAAACAGGAACACAATCTGCCTCTTCATGTATTCACGTCTTAATTCATATTTCTCATTAGATTTTTACAGCTCTTCTTTATTTTCTTCCAACCCATTTCCCATGTAGATTATTTTAGGAATGTGTTTTGGCTCATGATGAATTGAGTATTTTTCTTTAATATGTGCTACTAATTAGTACCTTTTCATAGAAAGGGAAACTACTGGGTTTTTAAAAAAATCTGATATTTGGCTACTTCCTTAGAATTTTAATGTATATTAATTTTTCATTAATTTTTATGGTTACTAATATCTAGACTATGGCAGAAATAAAAAATCTCCTCTATTATTTTATTTCATGTCATATTTTGCCAACCAAAATATCCAGGGGGGAAGAAGCTAGAAGGCCAAAGGACTTGCCTAACTAAGAAAAGAGGCTCAGTCTTCCATGGGGACACATCGGAGTTGGCCCCAGAGCTAGCTGAGCCCTTTTATCTTTTATGGCACATGCCCTGTGGCTTTTTTGGGAGGGGCAGTGTGACTGGACCAGTAGCCAAGTTTCTGTGCACCTGCACCGTGTCATGCTCCAGCACACACTCTAGTTATGTCTTTTTTATATGACTTCCCTTCTAAATGTTTGGGCTCAACAGAGACATTGGCTCAACAGATATCCAAGATATCCAGTAAGCTTAGTCCTAAAACTTTGGAGATGTGAGACTGCTATTGCCCAAAGAGTGACAATTAAGGGCAGCCATGATGCTTCTTTTACAGGCTGTATATATCCTTGAAAATGATCGTTGTCTTCTCTTAGACTTCTTTATTTTTATTTATTAATATATTAATTAATTATTCTGGGATTTTTTCGAGATAAGGTTTCTCTGTGTAGCCTTGGCTATCCTGGAACTTGCTCTGTAGATCAGGATGGCCTAGAACTCAAGAGATTCACCTGCTGGGATTAAAGGTGTTTGTCACCACTGCCTGGTGATTTTTTTATTTTTAAGTTTTTATTATATTTAATTAGTGTGGGGGGTGTTATGTTGTAACATGCATTTGGAGGTCAGAAAACACCTTGTAGGAATCAATTCTTTCTGTCTACCATGTGGGTCTTGGAGATGGAACTCAGGTCGTCAGGCTTGGTGGCTAGCACCTTTATCTGCTGTACCATCTCACTAGCTGTTCTCTTGGATTTCTTCCTGAAATCTCAAGATTCCTGAAGCAGAATTAATAATTCTGTTCTCAAGTTCATTCTTCAGCTTAATCAATGGCACTAACTCTCACAATCTTACTCAAGGAAGAAACCTAGAAATTGTTCTCTGCTCCTCCATCTTTTTCCCCCCGTCCTTCTCTCATTCTGTCCTTATGCAAGATCTGTTGAATTTGTATTCAACATGCTTTTAAGACTCCCAAGAGGGGGCTGGAGAGATGGCTCAGTGGTTAAGAGCACTGGCTGCTCTTCCAGAGGTCCTGAGTTCGATTCCCAGCAACCACATGGTGGCTCACAACCATCTGTAATGAGATCTGGCGCCCTCTTCTGGCATGCGGGCATACACAGAGGCAGAATGTTGTATACATAATAAATAAATAAAGAAATAACGAAATAAAGAAATGAGACTCCCAAGATTAAAATAAGAGCATCAGGTAGTAGACAGGACAGGACTGTAACAGATAGTTTGGATTTAGAGATTGGGGAAATGATTATTAGCTTATATATAATGTGTTTGTTCCCTGCATATTGTACCTTTCACTATTTATTCCATTTCGCAGATGAGGGGACAGTTTGAGTAAAATGTATGAATAGTCAAAAGCACATCACTACGGAATTGAGGAATCTGATATCATGCTTGGTGCTGGGATTTTGGACCCTAGGCCCTGGGATGGCTATTAGACTGCACAGAGAATTTAGGATCTACTTTTATATTGGAAGAATCATCTATTTCTCCCCTACCTAATCATTGTAAACAAGCTAGAAAGTCCACTTTCATCTCTTCTGTGATAATGTCCACAACTTTTTGCTTTCTGAGTCCTTGATCTAGGCTTCTTAACCCTGCATTACAAAGTTGTGCTTCTATGGTCCATCCTCCAAACTAGGTGATGATTCTTTCCTTCCACTTGTATAGAAATTGGGGAAGAATGAGAAGTTCTTCCACACTGGTCTCTGCTAGGTCTTCATTTCCCCATATCTGTTAGCACTGGTAGACGGTAGGTAGCTGGAAGCATCAAATGGAAAGCTCTGATGTCAGGGACTTGGATATCAGGACCTTGGGCCTTTATACATGTCATCATCCCCAGGAAAGGATCACATATCGGGACTCTTAGCCCTTCACAGGGACTACATTATAGCTCTTGGCCTCAGGACTGGGATCCTTGGTCCTGAGATTTGACAGTCCTCTGAAACTTAGCTGGCCAGGGCCTGCCTTCTTGCCATACCTACTTTTGCTTCCCATTTTCCCTTTTCCCCAGGCACTGTGACATTGTACACCTTTATTTGCCAGTGGGCCCTGGTCAAATAGCGTGGAGTACTTGTTTCTGTTGAGGAAGCATTTTCCAGCCTCCACACCTGAAAGATCTGGCATCAACCAGAACCAGAACCCCTGACACAGACATCTGCCTCTCATGGTGAGAATTGTGGCAGGGAATTATGGGACAGGATTTTGCAGGTAAGTGGGATCTCTGAAAAAGGAACAGTGTTTCCAGACCTATGGGTGCTGCTGGTGGGGGGCTTCAAGCTGCCACTTCAATCTGTCAAGCCGGGTTTGCCATGTTGCATTGCTCAGGACCTGGGTGCCATTCTCCAAAGGGGCTATTAGAAAGCTTAGTGTTCAGTCTCGTAAACTGAGGCACAGCTGAAGGGATTTCCAGAGGCTACCTGACCTATTCGGCTATCCAGCAGTTGAAGACACTCTTGCAGTCAGAATTGGAGGCCCTGGATTGTTTAGGGGCTTGGAATAAGGTCACAGAAACAGTACTAGTAACCGAATAATGATGAGTGCTGTATTTGTGCAGTGCCCAAACCCAAAACACACAGGAGATCAGTTCCCCATGCATCAAGGTACCAGGAATGACTGACTACTTAAGAGTAGGTCATTATTGGACCTTACGTTGTCACATCAGGGGAAGCAGCGCAGTAGAGCGCCTCCCGAGTGACCTGCTCATGTAGCCCAAGAATCAGTATCATTTATTTAGCCAGTGACAGCCATCCGCTTTGGACCAGTCCCATTCATTAAGGCTTATGTTTTAGAACAATGGAAGTGTTGCCACCAGTCGCGGAAGACCTTTCACCAGAGGAACTGTCCTCGCCTCTGACCAAAGAGAAAATGGTTTATCAAGTCTTCTGATTGCAAAACATCTGGGATAAATAGTGTCAAACATTCCTGGCTCCTGAAGATGCAACCCCACACAGGGCAATCAGCTGCCATCTTTTACATAGTTGTGGTGTCCAAGGAATGTTGGAGACAGCTAGTGTAGCTAGTGTAGGTGACCCTAATGTTGGTCAAGCTGGCTACTAGATTGACTGCCTCTTTGCCCAAGACAGTTCAGACAGCAAAGGAGAGGGCAATAGCTGCTAATTATGGAATCAACTGAGCATCAGAAAGAGTGGTTACTGTAGAAGCTTATAAAATGTATCAACATTAATGGGGATTTGAACCATGGTTTGTACCTGCCCATTACCCAGGGAGAGGCAGAGATGTATCCCATCTGGGCCCTTCAAAATGAAGCTGGAGGCTTGCAGCCACAAAGGAGAAACCAGGTTTCCATTCTCTCTCCTCCAACTACAAGCCTAGGAGACCACATTATAAGAGCTCCCTTTCCCTTCACGCTACAAAATTTGACATTGAGTCTATGCACTCAGTACCATTCTCCACTCTCCCTGAATCCTTTGCAGACATCAGTCTGGAGCTTGGGATTTTTCCTTCTTGGAATCCAAGCAACGGGGCTACATGAGATTATAGTACTCCTTCTTGGCCTTGGTTTTGCAGAGTATCTCATGCATTGGATTGCAAGTCTGCCTGCATAGGTCACCAAGTAATGAACCCATTATTAACCTTAGACTCCAATCAGAAGTTTGATCTGACCTCTGGGGCAGTATGGGCAGCATACACATTTTTTGTTGTTGTTGCTCCTTTGGAACTGGAGACCTGAAAGATAAGACCATAAGCCGAGCAAAGCACCAGGGGAAAAACACAGTTCATATTATTTCTTTGGCTGCTGCTCTCACCAGGATCAAACAAATCTTGGGTACTGGAACAGGCTTTCTCCAAAGACAGTTCTTCTTTGCCCTCCTATGGCTTTCTCATGCAAAGGATACCAACACAGCAATATATATCCTGCTTGGCTGTAAGGTAGCACAATCACATTTTGCAAGCAGACTGGAAGTGGCCACCCCAGAGCTGATATCTACAGAGAGTATTCATTTTCTGCCACTTCAGACAGCTCAGTCACAAACATGGATGATGACAGAGAAATTGGCATTGGCCTTGCATGGAGCAGATGGGACCTGGAGTCTGGTTAGCAAATAAAAATGAACTGAGCCTTCTAGGTAGTGTTTGAGCTGGACCCAAATTAATCCTTCAGGCTCTTCCGCGTTTGCATGTACACACACACACACACACCCCTCCTTTGTTTAAAATGAAGGAAAAGAGAGCTCTTGTCCATGTTGTTGCTCCCTGTTGCAAGTTTGACATTTGATTGACATGTAGAATGCCCACAGCCAGTATCAATGAGAAATTTTAGCTGTTGATAAAAAAGACGTTGGAGGGGAGAACATTACTAATATTCCAGTTCCTCCAGGAGTGCTCCTTCAGAGGAAAGATGTCTCTGTAAAAAGGTGAACACAGGAGATGAAGAATGAAGCTGAGGAAGCTGAGTGGAGAAGGCACAGATATCACGATTCATCTCACTGTGTCACTGCCCTTTTGATTTTGTCCATGTTGGTTTCTCTGACCAAGAATGTTCTTACTCTCTAACCTCTCTTTCTGAGGAATTCTTTTTCTACTCTAAGACCCAAATGGGGTTTTCACTTCCTTCAAAAAATCTTTGCAGATTGTTCTGCACTTGACACAATTCATTTCTTCTGCTTCCCTGGAAAGTTCACATCATGGCTAATTTTGGTTGTCAACTTGGCACATACCTAGGGAAAGAGAATTTCAATTGAGGAACTTCCTCCATCAGATTGGCCTGCGGGCCTGTCTGCAGGCATTTTCTTCATTATTAATTGATGTAGACGGGCTCGATCTATGGTGAATGATATACCATCCCTAGGCAGGTGGGCCTGGGATGTATATGGAACATAATTCAGAGTGAGCCTGGGAGCAAGTCAATAGCAGTGTTCCTCTGAAATCCCTACTTCAAGATCCTGCCTTGGGTTCCTGATCTCTGCTTCAAGCTCCCATCTTGAGTTCCTGCCTTGACTCTCCTTGGTGATAAAGTATAACCTATAAGATGAAATAAACCCTTTCTTCCCCAAGGGCTGTTTATCACAGCAACAGAAAGCAAGCAAACTAGAACAGTTCATAGGAGGGAAGAGGTTGCATCTGGCACCTTCAACTAGTATTCACAGGAGATAGAATAGTTGGGGAGCAAACAAGGAAAGAGGGGCACCTGAGTGCAAATTCAGCCTGACACACATTAGAGCAGAAAGGCTAGAGATGACCACTCTGAATCCCAGCTTCTTTATCTCTAAACTTTAGTAATAATGATCCTTCTGTAATGATCTGCTGAATGGGAGTCCAACATGGAAGAGCCTATGAAGAGCTAAACACAGAGCCGGTGACTTGGACCATATGGTTTCCTTTACAGAGGTGCTGGGCATCACTCATTTTTGCATGCTCTTTTACAAGCCTTGTCATGTTCTAGGTGAAATATGTATTGATTAACCAAGTAAGTCGCTTACTTTCAGAACCCGAGCATTCGAAGGCAGGGAAATCAAATAGAAATAAAATAGTGAGGCTACTATGAATAGCAGCAAGCATTGGCATGCCCAGGCTTATTCTTTGTATGGATCAGCTCATGTAATTGCATTCAAAACTGCAGAGGGGTCTATAATGATTCAGACATTTCAGAAGAATAAATAGAGGCCCATGGAGCTGAGTGTGATGGGACAAGGTCTCGAAGAACTTTAGTGTTTAACTGCCACTTAGATGCTGCCTCTCAGTCAACATTGCAGAAGAGTCTCACCGGGATGCTTTAAAAAACGCCTCTCCTTAACCCTCAGGCTCAGATTTAGATTCAATTAATTTGAAGTGAGAGCCAGGGGTGACATTTGAAAGTCTCAGGAGATTACATGTGCAGCCAGAGATGAGAAGCCCTGACTTCTGGAGGGCAAGGGGAGTTCGGTATTTACCCATGGTCCACATTGCCCAGAACAACTAGCTATCTTATAGTCAGTCTGGAGAGAGAGCATCCCTGATATGTGAAAATTCACAAAGAACTCTGTCAGCACTTGGTAGACCTGGCCTCCACAATACGTAAATCTGACAATGCACCTCTAGTTCCCAATTGTGTCCCTTGAATGAATAAGTTGCTTAGACATTCAGCAGCTACTCGGAGTCCCTGTCAAGAGCAGGATGCCAAGCTTAGTGCTGGGAAATGAGACAACGGAGCAGCACTGGCCTGCAAGGTGCAGTCAGCCTGAATCAAAGAGAGATACGGGTAAGCATCGGGCTAGGGTTCAGTGGGTGTATTGCTGGGAGGAAGATAGGTAGTGGTTGCAGAACCCATAAAGGAAGTAAAGAAAACTTCCTCTCCATCCTCCCCTCATTCATGAAGCTGACTTCTGGTCCTCATGACTATCCTTGGGCAGGACAAGGAGTTGATAGCCATTAGAGCTTCCGATAGTTCACAGAACAGCACTGAAGAGTGTGGGGACACATGAGTCACTGCCCAGGCCTCACCATGAATGAATGGAGAAGCCCCGTAGGATGCACAGCTATTCCTGGCCTGAGGTCAAATTTGTCCCTAGTGACCCAAAAGGGTTCGTTAAAAGAAGAGACCTCTCTCTCTCTCTTTCTCTCTCTCTCTCTCCCTCTCTCTCTCTCTCTCTCCCTGCCCGCTCCCTCTCTCTCTGTCCTGATTCACTTATCTGCCTTACTTTCTGCCCATTTATAGCTAACTTTTAAGGCACTGGATATATTCCTGACCTGAGTTGAAGAATTTCTCCCAACCTCTTCGGTTAGTAGAAGGCACAGTCAAAAGCTGGAAGCAGGCTAAGCAGCTATGGAGCCTAATTTTGAGAAGATCAAGAGATGTTTTGCTAAAAGTTGGACGGTGCTATCCAAAACTTGTTTCAATGCTCCTCATCTCTCCATGCCTGAGGGAAGCAAGCCAAAGAGATAGTATAAGCACTGTAGGATATCCTTTCAGGATGGGTGGGAAAGTCCCAACCTATTTCTGCCACTAGGGATCTGAACGTCAACAGGGTCAGAGTTGTCTGTCTCATCATGGGTCATCGCTCAGCCATAGGGTACTGGCTTCTGTGCACAAGGCGCAGGGTTCAAGTCTCAGCAACTCCGTGTGTCTTCCTCACTGTTTTAACTCTATGATGTTGACTTCTTTCAACCAGGTTGCCTTAGCAGAACAAAATCAGAATCCAATTTCAGGAAGAGAAATTAAAGTGTGGCCACATCTCCAACTGGGAGTTGGCTATTCTGGTATGACTGTGTGCTATTGCTGATTTGAAGCATCCAGGATCGTTGAATTTCTTTCCTCTGGGAAGAAAATGACTTAGTAGCAAGCATTCAATCATGAGAGGGAAAAGACTAATAGAAAGTATTATCTCTACCTTACTCTGTATATGGGGCAAGCGACCAGTGATAGCAATGCAACTGAACTGAGCACAGAGGGGCGAGACTATTTCTTCTCTTATTTTCTGGACTTAGCACTGGAACAATTGTCTGTCAATTGCACTGTTTCTCTGTATTTACAAAATGAAGCTATCCAAGAGTGAGGTAAGTCTTGAGCCCTACCCAATTTCATGTCTAATGTGGTGGTAAAACCTCTATGTCTCTAGGCTTCATCGTTTGCAACTTCTGGGTTTATGTAATATTTATGTGACATTGTAGGACATCTGCATGTCCCCACACATTTCAGAACCATACTGACTTTTCTAAGGCTGAAGAGTGAGAGTTTGGCCTCTGCTCTCTGGTCTCGTGTTTTGGTACCCCTTTCATTCTTACCATTATTCTGTTCTAACAAGATGGCTTGGTAGCTGCAGAATTCATACCTTAATCTCTCCGAGGCTGATAGAAGTGCCAGTTGAGCCCCGTGACTTGGCTAGGAAGTTGTAGTGTGTAGATCGGTTTAAGATCTCCAAGATCTCCTTCTCTGAGTTAACCTGGTTTTGGTCCCTGAGGAATTGGAAGGAGGGAGAAACATTTTTGCACAACCAGCCTGAGAAGCTGGCAGAGATGAAAGCGTAACTCTGTCCTAGCCTTTAAGTTGTGTCGTCTCAGGTCAGCCAAGAGAACACCTGGGAAAAATGAGACTAGCAGCAGCTTTCACAGAATTGTAAATTGGGAGTATCTTAGGGCGGGACCTGGAGCAAGCCATATGACACCACAAATCTCATTTGTCTTCACCATAAAATCTATTCAGAATTTTCAAAGCTAGTATGGAGAGAGGGATTCGTGTAGACAGAGGCTGCAGGTTTGTTTCCTGGCCACCCAGAACTGAAATAATCACACAGAAACTATGTTAATTACAACACTGCTTGGCCAGTTAGCTTATACATATTTCTAGCTAACTCTTACATCTAAAATTAACTCATTCCTATTATTTTGTATTTTATCACAAGGCTTACGGTTTACTGGTAAGGTTCCAGGGCATCTGTCTCCTTTGGCAGCTACATGGCATCTCCTTGACTCTGCCTATTCTCTCTATATATCTCTTTCAGTCTGGCTATATTCTGCCCTGCTGTAGACCAAAGCAGCTTTATTCATTAACAACAAAAGCAACACATATACAGAAGGACATCCCACATCAGATACACACAGTTTTTGGATGAGACTTGAATGGAAGACTGATAAAGGGGCCAGGCATGGCGGCCCTCACCTTTATTTCCAGCACTCTAGAGACAGAGGCAGGCAGAGCTCTGTGAGTTTGAGGCCAGCCAGCTCTGTAGAGCAAACTCCAGACCAGCCAAGGTGACATAGTGAGACCATATCTCAGAAAATATATATATAAAGAGGATGAAGAGAATGTTCAGCAGTTAAGAGAATTATCTGCCTTTCTGGAAGACCCAGGTTTGATTCCCAGAACACAGATGGTGGCTCACAACCATCTGTAACTCTAGACTCAGGGAATCTGAAGCACTCTCCTAGCCTCTAGGAGTGCCAAGCACACACGTATAGTATACAGACATACATGCATTCAAAGCATCCATGCACATAAAAACACAAATAAATGGTAATCTAAGAACTGGTTTCTTCATGTAGAAGTAATAATAAACACACAAAATGAAAGACCTGAAATCTTTGGGTTAGAATGTATTTTAGGGTACAAAAGTTCTTTGTTGGGGCAGAGGGGTCATGCCGTAGCCCTGGCTGACCTGGAATTTGATATGTAAGCCAGGCTGGCCTTGAAATCACAGAGATCTAGCTGATGGAAAATTTCTTAAGTTATATGTAAGGTAGTTGTGTATGCTGCCCAGTACATAAGGCGTTAGAAGATTCTAAGATAACATCCCCTGGTTAAGCTTGGTAATTGGAGGGGAGGGATGAAAGTTAGCCATCCATAAGCAGTCGAGTAAAGATCACAAAGAGTTTCATGGATTTCACTGGTCTTAGCCAAAACGTTCTCATTTTCAGAACTGTTTGGGCTGTAGAGTTGTAGATATGAGACTGTTATCTGCTAGCCATGCAGAAATCAAGATGTCTGCAGTGTCGACCAGTCATGGGTACATGTGGACAAAATAAGTTAATATGTATAAAGGGCTGGGACCAGTGTCTGGCATATAAAAAGGACTGAATAAATATTAGCTGCTCTTACTTTTATTAACTTAAAGATAAAACAAAGTGAGAAGGAGGCTTCCCAGACCCTCCATGACATCTCTAAGATTTCTATTAATCAGCTAATAAATTTGGCAGAGAGCTCATCATCTCTCCCTTTGCTACTGAAAAAAAAATATCTTTAGATCTAAACTGTAGTCAGCACTTAAAGAAACAGTGTTGAGCTTTCAAATATTAGGACTGTGTGTGTATGTCAGAGAGAGGGAAAGAGAGGGAGGGGCCGAGAAAGACTGAATTCAAGTCAAGTGTTCAATTTAGCACAACCAAGTGCTAACAGGTTGTAAATATGAAGTATTATTTAAATTTCCTGTTCATGTATTTTCTAAATTTTTATCATTTGAGCTCAAATTACTTTCCTAATGAGAAAAAAAATGTGTATGCTCTTTCAAGTCCTCTCCTGTTTCCTTGGAGAATTGGTTCTCAGATTCAGGCTCTCATTTACCAGACAACCATCAGCAACCAACTTTTATTGATTGTCTATGTGCCAGAGAGGGCTGTGAGTAGTAAGACAGACAAGAAAAATGTAGAGACATTATCTGAAGAACCTTCAGCAAAATTATTTCCCATTCATATAATAATTCAAAGTTCACAACATGCTTCAAACGTGAATTCTCTACATTTTTCTTTCTGCCCAGATTCGGGAGAGTAAATATTTTGGCTAGCATTTTATGATGGGAGAATCTTGCCAGAGGTTTTTCAATGTAAAGATGATGTTAAGCTGAGATGTGGAGAGCCCGCCTAGAGTACACAAGAGGAGATGGGGCACGGAGATGACAGAGAGGGAGATGAAGAAAATTGAGAAGTTGGACTCAAAAACATCTGAACCAGGTGAGTGTTATGGCAATCTGGAAGCCATATTCATGAGAATCTAAAAACCAGTGACACTCGGAAAAGATGATACACTCTGCCTTCCGTGATTACGGGTCTGCAAGCGGGAATTCAGCTGTGAGTCAAAAATACTTCTTAAAATGCATCTGTGTGCAGCATGTGTGCCATTTTTCTTGCCCTTGCTCCTGAAACAGTGGGGCAGAGCAGCTGTTAGTACAGTGTGTGCATTGTGTTAGCTGCTATAACTTACCTCGAGAGGGCTTCGGTAGGTGACAGGAAGTCACTGCAAATACCGCCCAATTTCCTCTAAGGGACTTGAGAATCAGCAGATTTTCACACTCACAGGGTAGCCTGGAACCAAATCTTATGAATACCAAGGGGCAACTATAATAAGAAATCAAGTTGGTAATGTCTGTGATCAAACACAACTGAAGCCTTCACCTTGGCAACAAATGGTTATGGAGGTTAAAATTTGGGGAGTGAGTACCAAATGAGACCTTGAAAACGGTTCTCAGAAGAGTTCTGTCGTCTAAACCTGAGCCCTGAAAAATCTAAGGAAGAAAGCTTCCACCAAAGGCAGATGTTTGGAAGACTACTGGATACAGAAGGAAAGGATGTGGTCTGTAGCAAGTCAGGACAATCAAAGAGGCAAAGCTGCAGAAGAGGCGCCCGTTCAGGTTGGAGACATCAATACGAACAAAGCGTCTTTGTTCGGATTCTATACTTACAGGTAACCTTAGGGTTATTTTTGATTTCCCAAAGAATCACGATAAGCCAGGAGTTCCAAGAACAACCTGAACAAATTCATATTTTTTTTGTCCCAACTGTGTTTCTTGTGAGTTTTGTTAGAAGTGGGTCCCTGCATGGCCACTTGTGCACACAGCACTGCCTAAGATAAATTTTGGAAACCCAAAAGCAAAGGCCAGTCTTTGATTCAAAGAAAGTGCATGGTCTTAGACCCTGTCCAAGTATAGAGCTCTCCTTCCTTATGGCGTGTCCACCTCTCCCGGCTCTGACCACCCAGGGAGAGTCAGTGACTCCATCGGCATCTGCACATTGTGTCCTCCAATCTCACACAGCTTTTTCCAGGTAGAACAAGCAGGGCTTGCCCTGTCCTTCTTAAAGGGAAGGGGGGTCGCTCAGCATTTTGTTCTGCATTCTTCTAACCCAGATAGCCCCCTCTAATTTGAGGTTGACTAGAAATCCTTATTCTTATCAGGAGCATTTCCATGGCTGAAGGGAGGTAGGGGTGCTAGGCCACATCCTGTGCTCCGGGGGAGCCTCAAAAGAGTCAATTGCAATGCTTTGAACTTGAACAAAGTATGGGACTTTCTTAAGTGGATTCAAAATACAGGTTGAGAGAACAGACACACTGTAATTTTTCTCCTTCCTTCCTCCTTTGCCTTGCAGACGTCCTGTTGCCCAGGGCTCCACATTGGACCCTTTTTCCATTTGCAAAGTTCCTTCCATGGACTAGTAAAACTCATTGCCTGGCTCCTGACTTGAAAGTCTCCGGTGCCTTCGGTGATCAAACTATTTTTCTTTAGACCTGGAGTCCTGCACGTCTGTGGAACACAGCCGCAGGGGTCTGGGAGATACTTGCTGGTGTTTCAGAATGTGGAGAGGTAGACAGCACTCAGGAGATTTGTTCATTTTAGCAAACTTAGCAGAACTTCCCTGCGTGACCTAAATAGAATATCTTCCTCTACATAAAGCATGCATCAGGGTATTTCCTGATTTATTCATGAAAGGTTTGCTTTACAAAGGCCTCAGGAACTGTGCAATCTCAAAATACATGATACATAGGCCTGGATGCTGGAGTGGCATTTGTACAAATTGCTGTGATAGATGGGCTGTGCAGTATGGCAGCAGAATTGGATCAATTTAAACACTCACGGTTGGGGGTGACTTTTTTCAGGGGAGGAAATGAGACCCAACCTGCAGATTGTTGGCAAGAACGTGGAGCAGTGTTCTTTCCCTGTAAGGAAATAATCAAGGACCAGAGCGAGAAGTGAATAAGTCGTGCTTACTGAGTGACGTCATAGAGCCTTTATGTGCTGATCGTTTCCTGGTTCCTTCATTCACGCCCAGCTAGAGGATTCTTCTGCCCTGAGCCGGGAGGATAAGATCCACGGAAAGTACATAATGAGAGATATACATGGGCTCATAAGGGCCAAGGGAGGCAATCTGATCCATCTAGGGAATTTTGATTTCTGTCCTTTCCATCAGGCATCAGCCTCTTACCTAAAAAAGAAAGGCTCATGTCTGCTAATGCTAGGCATCTTCAGGTGAGCCACTCTCCCGTCTCTTACTGTGGATTTAGCTAATGCTTTGGGATTCTCGTGCAGGGGTATTTTTAACAGCACGGCAGATGGACCTTGGTTGTTTGCAAAGAAGTTTTATTTTAGAGCCTGTGAAGAGATTGGGGTTAATGTACAATAAAGTAAAAGTGACGTTTGTAAAGATAGTGCGAGCGGAATGCCAGCATCCATTACCCTGATAACCCCACAAACAGACCTGCAGCCTCCATTGGTGAAAGGCCACTCACATCCCATCAGCGTTACTTGCAGGATACGTCCCCAGTTTGTGGCCAAGTTCCAGGGGCTTTTACTTGTCAGGGAACCTGTCCTAACTGGGACAAGGCGATTCTGGTTTTACAAACTTCTTTGGGATCTAGAACTTTGGGGAGGTCCAGATTGGGCTCCTGTTCCTTCTTCTTTCATCACTGATATGGGCTGGGAGTGACAAGGAGGAAAACCTGGGTGCAGACTCTTAAGTCCCATAGTGCAGGACTATAAGCAGAAGGCGCTGGCCGGATAGGGTAGTGAAAGTGGGCCAAGCCATATGGGGCTGATATTTCTGTTTAGAGAGAGACAAGCATCACTGGGATAGTTAGTATCCCCAGTGGAGGATTAAAAAAAGGCTGTGTGAGAAGGTTCTTCCAAGAGGGGAAACCAACTGGAGGACAATATCTGAGTGAATTAACCTCCAAAGCTTTCCCATGACCCAGAAGATCACATCCAAATCCTTGAAGCAGCATCTAGTTCCTTCACCATCTGTCCCCTGGCTAACCTTGGGTCTTTTCATTGTCTTCGAACAACATGTGTTCTGGCCACTCCACTGTGTCCTTTGTTCCCTGGTAGCACAGACAGACAGCATTTAGCCAGGTCTTTAAAGTGCCAGGAACTGGAGAAGCAGCTTTATGTGTTTCATTATTTAATCTTCAGTGTGAGCTCTGGGCAGATGCTGTTAAGGTCTTCAGCTTACAGATGAGGAAACAAAAGCGTGACGTTCTAAAACTGGGTCACAAAGCCATTAAGCAAGCTGGGATTTGGAGGCGGTGTGACCCTACCCTCAGACCTCAACTACCTCCTCTTCTGTATCAGAACATAGCGGAGACCCTGCACACATAGCTCTTGCTGCCTAGGACTCTTAGCATCTCCTGGTTTTCCCGATTTAAAGTCCAAGCCTGCGTCTTTGCTCATCAAAACTGTCAAGATCAAACATTCCATTCTCCAGCATTAGGCACGGTCAGTGATTTTTCACCTTGGGGGCTCCATACCCTATGAACAAATCAGCCATACACACTCTATCTCAAGACAATACCCTTCTGCTATGAGTTCATGCTGTGCCTCACTCCTTAGACCTTTTCCCAAAATGAATCAAAGCCCCAAGAGAATGAACAACAAATGAGGAGTAGCCAGCGCCATGTATCCAGGGTAGCTCTGGTTCTCAGCCAGTGAATGCATACCAATGCCATGGCTGACTTCAGGAGCAGCTTTGCATGCCTGTCTAGACTAGTGCCAGCCTGTTGCATTCCTACCTTTAAGCTAACCCCATCCCCACAGTGACTTCCTTCAACACAGGAGCTAGAGCCTGCCTGTCACATAACCCAGCTTCCTTTTTGCAAGGATTTCCTTTGGCTTCGATGCACACCTGGCCCTGCAAGAGTTAACCATGAAGCAGCCCAGATCAGCAGAACATGAGGTTTCCATTACCCATGGTATGCGGACAAGTGGCACAAGCCTGGATTATGTGGTAATAAAACACACAGCACAGAATTCACACCAGAGGCCTCGGTTCTCCGTCTCAGCACAAGGAAACTGGGTGCTTGCTGCTCTGGAGCTAGACTGTTATAAAAGTTCAAGTTAGACTTTTCTCCCAACATGCTTTAGTCTAGCAAGGTATGCCGGTCTTGTCCCCAGTTGCCACCAATGGAAAGAATGAGTATTAAAGGAATTGATTCCTTCTTATAGGCTATGTTCTAAGAGAACCAGTTGGGATGGAGAGAAAGAAAGCATGAAGGAGACAGAAGGAGATGCAGGAGTGAGAAGGACTATGGGTAGTAGAAAAAGAGAGAGGAAAGAGGCGGAGCGTGAGCATGCTTAGGAGAAGGCACAGTGAGGGAGCACTCTGAGACTCTGAAAGCATTTCCTCTTGAAGGAAGGGGAGTCACACTTACGGAGAACTTGCTGTGTGGCAGACCACGTGCTAAAGCCCATATTGATTGTTACAGAGATGCTCAGACACTTTCAGAACCTCATTGCCTACTTCATTCTGCTAGTGAGGGCAGTAGGTTTCCAAGCAATGTGTGTATTGGTCAAAATATTCTTGCTTCCCTTCCTCTGTTATACGGTTTCCCAGCTCCACAGCAGAAACTGGACATTCCCATGTGCAGATGCTCATGAATATTTCATGGATCCTTTCTCTGCTATGAGGATAGAACGTGGGAATGACCGACCCCTGGGGATCTCTCAGCTCTACCCTGTAACTCACTACCCTAGAAGTGTGGTCTGAACAGAGGTCACCTGAGCTTCAGAATTCATGCAGACAAGATGTTCCCAAAGCACCTACTATGTGTTGGGCCCTGCAATGCCAACAACAAAGAAAAGGTAAACAGGACAACATCTTTCTTTCTGAGTCTACAGTCTGTAGGGTTCCAGAAAGATATGTGAGCAAAGGTGTACAAATATTTTGATGATGAATTGTACAAATAGCCAAAGGGGAAAAGTCATCTTGGAGGGAAGACAACATTTAAAAGAAGCTCAGCTGGAGAAGTAGGAATGAGACAGAGGAAGAAAATAATGCCCATAGCCTCAAAGAAGGCAGGGCTGGACAGACTTGGCTAACAGAAAGGAACTAACTATGGCAAGAGAGTGAAATCTCCACTCCAGATACTCACTGGAATCGTGGGAGATTTAAGACACAGTTTCAAAGCTCTCCAGATGAAGTTGAGAAACCAGGGTATGGATGAACGAGTGTGAGATATAAGTGTGGAGTCTGAGGTTCATGTGAAGAAAAAAGGCCTCGGATGCCAGCCAAAACAGTTTGAACTTCCTCAGTGGGCACACAACATTCTAAACAGGGAAATGGTGTGACTTTTAGGAAATGAGTCAGCCTAATGGTGAAGTCTTGGTCACTGAGCCTCAGGAAAGTCTGGCTTCCTCTTCTCAGAAGGCTGAATCACCTACACTGACTCAACTAAATCAATTTTGCTATCCCTTCAATGACACAGATGAGTTCTTGGGTCCTCTGGGGGAACTAACCGGTGACCTGACAGAAGACCCTGCTTCCCACCCACACACTCATTAACTCACGCAAAGGTCTTGGCCAGTGCCTTCCCCTCTGCTTGTCAGTTCTCAGCACCACATAATCAACACAGTGAACACATGTGTGCTTTCCATGAGAGCGGTTTGTTTTGAGCCAAAATTTTGCTTTATGGCAATTAGAACCCATCAATAAAGGATATATTTGTTAGTGTAATCGAAGTTAGGAGATAGTAGGGAGGGACGAGCCCAGAATTTCACACAGCTGTTTCTTTTCTTGTATATTGTGGTGCTTGACCAGATTACCTGTTGTTTTCTTGATACATTCAATCTGTCAGGGCACCTGTTAGTCAGTGTGTTCCTCAAATAGTCTGCTTCCTTATCAGGCGCAATTGACCCCAACCTACTCTGCTGAGGTAGAGAAGAATCCACATTTGAAACTGCCCTGCTCATACCAGCTGGCCTTCATTCAAGGGGTGCATTGTCTTTGAGAAAATCCCTAACAGGCCCCTCAGTCTGGGCCATCTTCTGTCCCCACCCACTCACGCCAGCACCCAGGAACTCTTTCAGCAATTGTGATGGACCCTCAGTGATTCCTCATTGTCATGCTATCACCCAAGTTCTCTGGCGTGGTGCGATCCTCCTACCATCTGGTTCTCCATCTTCTTCTCCTAATGGGATTTTATTGTGTTCTCAGCCCAATGGAAGCCTCATAGGGACCCTCTGTCCAAGGATGGGCAAATTCTGTTATACTTAGAGATATTGATCCATACACATTATTTTCCCTTTATTCCCCCTTAAAGAGAAACTCAACTAATAGAGCTAGCTAAATGAAACATTTGTCCTTTTATGGGAGACCTAACTTTTACTCCAGGGAATATACCAGATACAAGATGAATGAAACAGAATCTATTTCAGCAGTTAGTCTAGTTAGACTCCTGACTTCGCTGCATTCTTCCCAAACTTTGACGCATATTGGTAATTATCTAGTCACAGTTCTGGATCTTTCTCTACGTGATAAGCTTTTAAGATCCAGAATGGCTCCTATTTATACACAGGTCCTTTAAGCTGAGACCTGGATCTGGAAGAGACTAGAGACCAAGCAGATATTGACTGAATGCATGAATGAATAAATGGGTGAGTTGCCAGTATAGTTTGATAAATTAGTGAGTACAGGAAGGAATCAGAGTGAGGACTGCTTTAACTCTTGGGACCACAAGCTTAGACAAGAACGAGAACCTGTATGTCTGTTAGTCTGGATTAGGTGAGCCCAGGGGAGACTTTAAGGGATCATTGATGTTTCATAGGTGAGACAGTGACACCACTCAAGGGAGGAGACGGATCTAGATTGCCAAGTGGCCAGCAGCTGGTCTTTCAGCTTTCCCATGCTATGGAGCAGACAGCTCCAAGTGACTGTCATCCTAGCTCCATGGGAGTCTGAGGTTTCATCTATCTCCACTGTCTCAAACAGTGTGGAGTCCTGGCAACATCATCTTGGAATCTGATCAGCAGTTCGGTTGCTCTCTCCCTCTGTCTATTTGATATGGCCAGCCTGAACACAATGCTGATTGGGCGGTCTGAAGCCTTACACTGACAGAAATCAGGTATCCTTGCTTCATAAAAGAAACATGAACTCATCCGACTGGAGCTGGAAGGAGAAACGCTGACAAAGATGTAACTCCAAAGATTCTGTGTGGCAAAGAAAAAGCATCACTCTCTCCCGACTTAGAGGCAGTATGGGGCTTGTAGCTGAGACGGAGAAGAATGAAAAGCCAGGCCAGAAGTCCAGCAAGAAGAAACATGGCTGCAGTTGTTCACTAGGGTAAAGAGAGGGAGAGGATAAGGAAGTTATATTAGTGACTATCCTGTAGCAACAAAATACCTGGCAAAAGTAACTTAAAGAAGGAAGGGTCTATTCTGCCTTACAGTTTGAGTTCTAGTCCATCATGGCAGAGAAGTCATGGCAGCAGGCACATGAGGCAGCAGGTCATGTTACAACCACAATTATTAGGAAGCAACATGTAATAAATGTTAATGATGAGCTCATTAGCTCATTTTCTTCTTTTTACTCAATCCATAACCACAGCTGATGACATGGTACTGCATAGATTTAGGTTAAGTGTTCCCACTTCAGTTAATTCAACCTAAAACTGTCTCACAGATATGACAAGAGGTACATTACCACAGTGGTTGTTAATCCCAAGAAGTTGACAATTAAGACTAACCATCATCGAAGGCCACTAACTGTCCTACTCTCTCTGTCCTCCCTTCAACAGTGTCTCAGATTTTATGACCCTTCCCTTGGTTCAACCATCAGCTTTAATTGTTCACTGATTCCTTCTTCTGTCCTCAACCTCATCTATCCCCAGTTCAGTCTCTCTCAATATTGTACTCTAATAATCTTTTTAAATGCCCTTGCTCAAAATTCATCCATGAGTTTATTCTACTTCAGTGGTTCTCAACCTGTGGATCACAACCCTTTTGGGTGCTGCATACCAAATGTCCTGCATATCAGATATTTATATTATAATTCATAATTGTAGCAAAATCACAATTATGAAAAGCAACAAAATAATTTTATGGTTTGGTGCTGCCAAATATTTGTTTAACTATGCAAAGATGTGTTGTATTTGTTTAACTATGCAAAAATTTGTTGCATTTGTTTAACTATGTAAAGATGTGTCACTGTGTTACCCTGCCTGCCTAAGTCACCTGTTTGGTCTAATAAAAAGCAAAATGCCCAATAGTGAGGAAGGAGGTATAGGCAGAACTTCCAAGCAGAGTAAGTAAGTAGGAGGAGGCATTCAGGTTGGGGAAGGGAAGGGGTAAAGGAGATGATAGGAAGATGCCAGGCAACAGTCAGAAAGACATGAAGGAAGCAGAAAAGTAGGACATACAGAATAAAGGAAAGGTAAAAAGCCCTGAGGCAAAATGTAGATAAATAGAAACAGGCAAAATTAAGTTTAAAAAAAGCTAGTGGGACAAGCCTAAGCAGAGACAGAGAAATTCATAATTAATAATAAATCTCCATGTCTTTATTTGGGAGCTGGTTGGTAGCCCAAAGGAAATGGCCAACTACAGTTGGGGGTCACCACAGCATGGCATTAAGAAGGTTGAGAACCACTGTTCTACTGTACAAAACTCTCTTATCTCAGATGACATAAGAACAAAGCTGTTCCCAGAAACCAAAGGTTATTAAATCCCATTACCAGTGGTGGACTACTTCCATATGAATTATCGGCCAGGGAGGCACCTGAGGCCCACAAAAACAGTTCAGGCAATTGCCACTGCTCTTGCCTGTCTACTAGAGATCATTTCTAAGACCTTATTGCTCAATATGACTCATACCTTGGTGGGGGGACATGGAGAAACCAAACATGTCCTCCATGTCAGCTAGCCACTCCATGTCAGCTAGCCACTATAGTGCTGACAGGTGCTATGCAGCCCGCTAGGGGAAGATTGTCAACAGTCTTGTTTAAATACAGGCCTTATGTATAAAAGACATTGGCTTGCCAAGCAAGAAGAGTCCACTGGTACAATAGTGCCAAGTCTATTATAGAAATAGCCACATGCTTTCTGGTTAGATTTTTGTACCTGCTCCATGGGAAGGAATGCATGTCTGGTATTGTAACCTTGGTCAAAAGCTTGTAGCTGGGGAGGCCATAGGCTCTAGCGCTGGTGCTACTGAAGTTATTGCTAAATGGACATGATGTGCCTGTCAAATTCCCATTTAAATAACTGTTTACGCCCAAAGAATAGCACTGCTGTAAGCTTGGGTCAGAAACGCTCCTGTTAGCAGTGGTCAGCAGCCACTAAAGAACCCCATAACTGGTCAACAGACTGAGAATAAAAGACGAATTGAGTGCCTAGCCATAATGAGACATCTGTGACACCTCCTCCAAGGCTTGGGGACCTCAAGGAAGAAGCTGAGGGGAACACAAGCTGGAGGAAGGGGTTGAAGATGAGTGGAACACTGAACGTGGAGAATTGTTCTGCCATGGAGCTCACAGAGTAGCTGTGATTACCTGCATAAGATCATGATGAGATTGGGCAAATCTACACTTGAACATGAAAGACGGAGGAGCTCATAGAACCCTATTGTTCTGTGCTCATGATTATCCTCCAAACCAAGCAGCCACCATCTTGGGTGGTTCAGCTATGTCCTCTCCTAAAAGAATTATCCCAGCTGGGCTTGCTCATTATTTGGATCCCCTCATGGAGGTTAGGGAGGGTGACAAGACTCTCACCTGAGTATCTGGCTGTTCCTTATCACCAGTTGTATGCAACTCTGTCTTAATTGCATGTAGCATATGGTCAAAATATATTACGCACACATATGAAAATATCACAGTGAAACCCATTGTTACGCATAACTAATAGATCCTAAAAAACATTGGAATTATGAAAATCACTCTTTAAATCTCTTCCTGCTGCTGTTAGGCAATCGAGAATGTCTGTCAGAGAACAGATTTGTAAGGCAGAGGTGCATTCATGGCTTGATAGCAGTAGCAAGCTCTCTTAATGGAGAATTTACCTTCTGTCCCAGCTCATACTTGCACCAGTGTTTCTGTCCTGGTGGCTGAGACACTCTGTCCAATATCTAGCCCTAGTTTAGAGGTGAGTCAGAAACACATCCTTGCCCTCAAAGAACTCACCATCTGATGGAGGGGGGTCAAGGCAACCTTCAAAGGTTATCTGAAAGTCTCACAGGACCAGGGACGCTCTTAGCATGTAGAAGAATCAAAGACTTCAGGCTAGTCCTTGAAAGAAAACTAAGTATTTCCTGGGAACAAAAGAAGACAAGTAGTTAAAGAGGGGTATTTTTGTTGGTTTGTTTTGGTGATGTGAACACTTATTGACAACAGACAATGTAGGATGCTTGGAAATCAGATGAAGAGAAGGATGGATAAGAAACGCCGGTGTGCAGGAGAATTGTCCGTATTCTGTCAATCGTGATTTAAATAAATGCTGATTGGCCATAAGCCAGGATGTGTGGGTGGGACAACCAGACAGGAAGTAGAGGTGGAGCAAGGAGAATAGGAGAATTCTGGGAAGCAGGAAGCTCTCTCGGCATTCCTGCCTGGACCACCGAAGAAGCAGGATGTGACCTGCCCCGCTGAGAAAGGTACTGAGCCATGTGGCTAACATAGATAAGAATAATGGGTTAATATAAGCTACAAGAGCTAATAAGAAGCCTGAGCTAATGGGCTAATCAGTTTGTAATTTATGGAGACTCTCTGTGTGATTTTCCTTGGGACCTAAATGGCTAGGGACCTGGTGGGAGGACAGAAATCCCAACAAGCCGGCCCTTCACAGTACACCAGTGGGTTCAGGGTCTTAGTATCGTAGATCTTGCCCCCCCCCACCATGTGGTGTGGAGTGTGTATGTGTGCACGCATGCATTTTCTCCTATTTTTCTGCCTCAACCCTCAATTTTCTCTTGTCTTTCCCTCCCTAATACTGACATCATTTCGCCTCTGTGCAAGAGCTTCCTGTTAGAAGGGGGTAGCCTGAGGAGGCATCATTCCTGCATCATCACAGGGGAAGGAATGAAAGGAAGAGTTTCTCCCCACTGCTTATCTTGGTTCATTCAGGTTACCACAACAAAGAACCACAGGCTGAGGAAGTGAAGGACACAAATGGATTTCTCTCATTCTAGAGGCCAGAAGTCTAAGATCAGGGCACCTGTGTGGTCAGTTCTCAGGAGGCCCTTTCTTCCTGACTGCAGGCTGCCACCTTCTTCTTGTGTCCTGGTAGAGAGAGAGACAGAGAGAGAGAGAGGGGGGGAGAGAGAGAGAGAGAGAGAGAGAGAGAGAGAGAGAGAGAGAGAGAAGCTGGACCCTGGACTGATCAGACACATCTCCAAACATGTGCGAGTTGGTGGTACCAATGAGCAGGGTGCAGTCACTCAGCACATAGCGTTTTGTCATTGTCACCAGACCTGAGGAAGGACTTACATCACAGACCCACTCATGACCATCACCTAGTTTTTCCCTGTGGAGGGTGAGAGTGAGCTGGCCTGGGTAACATGACAAGCATGGGACTCTTGATCCCTGTCCTGCATCTCCAAAGTCACATTGCAAGAGGAAAGTG
The DNA here is from genome assembly GCA_004026605.1 of Ondatra zibethicus. Classification (NCBI taxonomy): domain Eukaryota; kingdom Metazoa; phylum Chordata; class Mammalia; order Rodentia; family Cricetidae; genus Ondatra; species Ondatra zibethicus. The sequence continues at coordinate 35,412 of PVIU01016354.1, forward strand.
GTAGTTTTTCAAAGGAATATGGATTGCCGCTTCGAGGACATAGGAAAGGTTTGAAGCTCTCCATTCCACTTGGGAATGCTCCCTTCTGCAGGGATACCTTTCCGAGAATATGAACGTCTCCAACCATGTCCAAGGGGCTTACAGCATCACTCGATGGATATTTATTGATGATTGTTGATGCATCTCTAAAACAAAATCTAAAAAGTAAATCTAGAGATAAAAGAATACTGAAGGGGCATGCCTGAAAGCGAAACTCTGGGCCTGCTTTGGAGCAGTGCTCTTGGAAGAAATGTCTTGTGGCCCTCGGTGAGACTAAGGCAAGAAGAAGATGCTCAAAGACCATGTGGAGTGTGCGCAGCTGCGTTTGCACCAGGAAGCAGAGCTCAGCTGAAGAGCTGCTGTCAGCATCGGAGATAGGAGGAGCCTGTCCTGGCTTTGAAGCTGCAGGGGATAATGGAGCCACAGTGCAAGCACAGGGCCTTTTATTGACAGGGTGAAAGGAAGCCAGCTGGGGTTTGTCTATAGCTGAGCTTCTGATTCTGCCCCATACTTCTGAAAAGACCCCCTTTGTTCCTTTGCTGCAGGTGGCACCTGTCATTAGGGGGCATGTAAATAGGATAAACAGCCCTGAGCTACTGAAGGGCTCTCCAAGTTCATCTCTCTCACTGTTTCTTCCTCTCAATTGGAGGATTGGACAGAACGAGGAGAATGGTAATGGCCACGGGACTCTGCCTTCCAATAAAGCACCACCGATTTTTGTTACAAGACACGGCTTCGCTGCAGCTCCCTTTCCCAGAGTAAATCTGAAAGGACCACAGAAAGTGACACTTAAAAATGAAATCCAAGATGAGGTTCTAAACTAAATCCAGCCCTCGGTCTGTCCAGAAGTGGTAATGGATTCTTTAAACTCAGAAAGCAGAGGGGATTGGTATGAAAACGGGAAATGTAGGCCAAAAAGCATAGAGAAAATACCCAAGAAAATGTTCACTTGCCAATCAAGGATGGATACAAAGAAGAGAGGTAGACAGGGAGTGATGGACCTAGAGTCATGGAGAAACAGCAGGCTGACTTTCATTCCCTTCCCAAGAAGAACACCCGGCTGCTCCAGAGATGCTTGCCTCCAGGCAGAAACACTGTTTTAAGAAACTGGATTATAAAAATGAGGAAGGAAGGCACGCAGGTAGTTGACTGGTAATATCTGGTTCGGGGTGGGGGGGCATCCACACCAGAGCACAGGTTACCCTTTAAATCTGTCCAGCTCTCATCCACTCTTGGGTCTCCCTGAAAAGGCTGAGTACCTTCCAAGACAAAGCTCCTCTCCTCCATTCTAACAGGTGGGAGCAACCAACAGGGTAGAACCAAACAGCAACTTGGCTGGAAAGACAGATCTCCATCCACACCTCCTAGAGAATTCAAAGAAAGCCATCACTGTGAATGAGAAACTACAAATTCAGAACCCACATCTAACGAATAAGAGGGGAGACTGCCAGCAGAACTTAGCTTTAAAAAGGAGAAAATTTCAAGCCACAGAAATAAAAGGGTTTTTATTACTAAGATATCCATCAAAGATCAACTAGGTATTTTAAAACACAGTCAATAATTAAAAGAAAAAAGTAAATAGTCAAATGAATTGTAAAATGACCACAACTGGTTGGATGGTTTGGACCGAGGGATTTTTAAATAAAACAGCAAAGGGAATAAAAAATTTTTAAAATCAAGTATCATGGAGAACAGATCTCAACAGCTCTAACGGTGAACTCTTAGCTGTTTTAGAGAGAATAAATTTTTTGAAAATAATAATTCTCAGAACCAAATAAAGGCAACAGTCAAAAGTTATAAATATGCAACAGCCAAACAATGCCATGCAAAGGAATCTCTGAACTCCACCTGGGAGAAGAAATAGGAAATGATCCAGGAAAAGAAAAGAAAATTCACCCATCTACAAGGGAAGAAGTCGCTTTTCCATGCACTATTGCAGTAGAGACATGAAAAACCAAATTCTGTATGAAAATTGCTTCAAGCCTCAAATTCTATAACCAAAATTTTATTAGAAAGTGATGCATGAACTAAGGAAAGGTACAGTCCACACCTTCTTTAAAAAAAAAAAACCACTAGAGACTATCCTATGAGAAAGGTAAAGCTAAGGGGGGAGGTAGAAGGGAAATGCTTAAGGAACTAACGAGCAAGAAATTAGTCTGACTTACTGATGAACTCCACTCATTGCTTGCATTAATTGCAGATTTAGTATATGGACTGAGAGGGAGACCAGACACAGTTAAAATAATGCTCAAAAGATTTCAGTGGCCATCTCTCCCAAGAGGATACATCAGTTGAAATAGAAGCATGAAAAGATATTCCATGTTCTTCATCATTGGGAAGACCCAAACCAAAGGCACTACATGTACATCATAATAGTTATGATTTAAAAAAGACATAATAGCAAGGGTGGGTGACATGTGGAGGTACTAGAACCTTCAAATACTGTTGTTGGATGTGAATGGTCTAGTTGTTCTCAAGAAGGTTGACATTTCCTCAAAAACTTAAACATGTGTTTACATGTGACCCAGTAACTCAACTCCCAAGTATTTGCCCCAAATGAATATAAACATGTGTTTGTAAAGAGTTTTGCAAGTTCTTAATAGCCAGAAAGCAGAAGCAACAAAGATGCCTATCAACTGATGGATAATATGGAGTATATCCATGAGCTAGAGTGTGACTCACTGGTGGAAGGAATTGAAGATCTGATTCAAGCTAACAGAAAGATAGCTTTCTTTCCTTTTTTTTTTTTTTTTTTTGGTTTTGGTTTTGGAGACAGGGTTTTGCTGTAGTTTTGGAGCCTGTCCTGGAACTAGCTCTTGTAGACCAGGCTGGCCTCGAACTCACAGAGATCCCAGAGATCCACCTGCCTCTGCCTCCCGAGTGCTGGGATTAAAGGCATGCACCACCACCACCCAGCTAATTTTCTTAAACAGTATGCTAAATGAAAGAAGTCAATGACAAATGACGTCCTGGTGTATGCTCCCATTTATATGTCTTGATGAGGTACATTCATGATGGGAGAGGATATTTGCGACTGAAGAGGTCTACAGAGGGTGGAAGACAAATAGTGAGAGGTGATAGAGAGCACTTAGAGGCACCATCTTTATTTTTGTAGTGATAAAAATGTTAAATTATGGTGACCGTTGTATAACGGAGTAAGTCTACTACAAAAATTTCATCAATCTTTATATTTTAACTATGTAAAATGATGTGCAAATGAGTTGTCAATTTCTGTGGAACAATCTTTGCACACTGTAAACATGTATTAGCAAAGAGCTTTTTGACCTATAGTTGGGCAGGAAGAGATGGGCAGGAGAGTCAGACTAGGATGGGTGGAGGCTGAGGAGTCTCAAGCCAGATGCAGAGGAAGCAGGACATGTAGAAAGTGAGGTAACAAGCCATGAGCCGTGTGGTAGAAAGTAGATAAGAAATATGGGTTAATTTAGTTTATAAGAGCTATTGAGTAACAAGCCTGAGCTATTGGCCAAGCATTTATAATTAATAGTATGTCTCTGTGTGGTTATTTGAGAGCTGGTCTGTGGTCCCAGTGAAAAGTTCTGCCTACAGTCAAAAAAGTTGTTAAATGCAATGATAATTACTAGAAACTGTAAGTAAATTAGTTTTAGACAACTAAAATGTATTAAAAATTGGAAAGAAGAAAACCTGAAAAAACAAAGTATGCACAGGAGTGTGTTACAGGAAAAAGTAACAGGAACACTCAATGAATCAAATGCCAAACACAGGATTTAAGGACAAACCCTTCCTTAGCGAGCAGAACCAGGATGAGCGGGTTAAATTTACCTGCAAGAAACACTCCCAGGGTCATGTTTTAAAATTCTACCCATTTGATTTTATTTGATTTTTCAAGTGACAAGTAAAACAAGGTTTCTAGTGAGAATAGGATTAAAAACACTTGGTTAGAAACAGGAAACGGACAGAGAAAGTGCTTCCATCACCGTGGATTAAAAGTAAAGCAGGTATGGTAGCTCAGACAGAGGATGAGGCAGGAGGAGCACCATGAGTTCCAGGCCTGGACTACAGAGTGAGGTCCAGGCCAGCCTGGGCTATAGAGTGAAACCCTATCTCAAACCTCCCTCCCTCTCTCTCTCTCTCTCTCTCTCTCTCTCTCTCTCTCTCTCTCTCTCTCTCACACACACACACACACACACACACACACACACACACACACACTAACTTAAAGATGGATTACTTGAAAAGAAAGCACCAAGAAAACAAAAGTCAGATATCTAAATATAAATACCCGCCCATGGTCAAATATAAAATCTAAAATCGTAGTTTTAAAACACATTTAAAAATAAGTAATAAAGACGAAAGTAGAAGTTAAGGAATCAGTCCAGTGCCTATGGTTGTTGAACTCACTGCCTTTTCTAATGGAGCCTGGGCTCTCTAATGGAGCTGAGTCTGGTGAAGAAAACAAGCCCTTTGTTGGCAGAATACTACTCATGCTTACTGAAGAGGCTTTATACTCCTGAGGGCATCTCAGGAAGGCAAGAGTTTTGCCATAATCCCTAAGTCCAGGAAGTGTAGTCTTCCACCTTTTAACAATTTCTTACCTTGTCTTTGACCTTGAGTTGACCTTCTCCTCAAGGCCCATGTCAGAATATCCCTCATTCTGAATGTGCTGTCTGGTTCTCTTTCTTTTAAATTGCCTCTGTGGAATGAGAAATTTCATGACTTTCTCCTCTTCTAGTGGTAGATTAAAACAGCTTGAGAGCGTCAGGAATGGGATCTGTGCACAGGGGTGTCTTATCATTTTTTTCTTAGAGGGCATTTAAATAGGATTTCCAGCATAAAGAAGCTACACTGTGCATAAACTGTATGCTTTTCTAATTCTTTTTGGTATATTATTTATGAAAGGAAGGCAAGCTGTTCTTCCCAGAAGGTCTTGTTAGGATTCTTAAGAGAGTAAAAATTCTTGAATGGTGTGTGTATTAATTGATACTGGCACTTTCACTAAATTGTAGGAGACAGACCAAGCTCTGGTTTTCTGCAACCTCCTGCCCTGGGTCATGCCTACTACAGAAAACTATTGGGTCTTTGTGGATGGTCCAGCTCAGCAGTTTCAGTAGGACTGAAGTGTCACCAAACATATAGAGAGGCACAGCACATTACAGAGCAATGGTCTCAAGGCAAGGCTAGTACTGAACCCCAGGGAAGCATCGGTATTACAAAACCATAACACTCTAGATTCCAGGGTCTGGAATCCACATTGTAACCTAGCAAAACTGTGACTAGAAGAGACACTTGGTGGCATTGCTGGTGCTGTTGTCACAGGCAGGACCTTGGCAATGTCAGTTCATCACTTGTGACATCCTCTTTTCTCTCTTTTGCAGTATTTCCAAATAGCAAATTGAATTTGTCCTCAGAAAATTATCTGTGGGGCATGAAAATGAACATTTTAGAAGGGTTTTTTTTTTGAGACTAAGAAATCACCATGGCTGTTCTTATGTAGGTTGTTTCAATTGTGTCAAATATGAACCGTTACATTTTTTTGGTTGTATTATTAAGGTGTAAATGTGTCTTTCACTCTTACTGTTCCTTCTAGATCTTCTGCTAGTGTTGTGACCCCAAGGACAGAAGCAGTAGGTAAAAGTCATGGAGTTACTGTACCAGTTTTCCAGATTGTAACTCACATAGCCTTCAGCACCCCTTCTGTTACTAGGGCATCATCCATTATTAACACTTACGGCTTCTGGCTGAAGAAAACGAGGGTGAAAAGCTTAATCAGTTTAAAGCCAGCTTTCCAGTGGCAGAGCCAGAATCCAGGCTGCCTGGCCCTTGGTTCAGAAGCTCTGTCTGAACATTGTCCTTCTCACAGCCATCTTTCAGAGTAAAGTATGGTTTATTTGAGATGCTGGACATCAGACTGACTAAGTACAAAGAGTACAATGAGAAAAAAAATCTCTAATTCTTTTAGCTGCAGCCTCCTTTTCCCCCATCCTTACAGTCTTAACTAGGGCAGGGTGGGGTGAGATATATTAAACTAAACACAAGAGGTGCCCTGAAATACTCAGAGGGCCCTTGTTTAACCCAAAAAGTAATGCAGAATATGAAAGCAGTTTGTGAGGCTCCTGAAGAAGATGACCATCTTTCCAGACACTTGGCCCCTCCTGATTAGAGATGACAGGACCTAACGGCAAGCTGGTGTCATGAGGAAGCAGCAGCAGAGTTTTTGGAGGACTCACTCCAGGAAGCAGGTACCTGGGGAGTTGAGGGGATGACAGAAAAGCCAGCAAGCACAATAAAGCATCACAGCACAGGATCCAGTGCACAGCTGAGGCTCAGTTAACAGATGCTGAAACAGAAATGGACATTAAGCCATTGTGATGCTTCATCTTGGTATCAACTTGGTTGAATCTGGGGTCAACTAAGGGATATGTCTCTGGACTGGCCTAGAGTGGTAGGTATTTCCTGGAAGGATTAGCTGAGTGGGCATGGCTCTCCCTCAGAGTGGGTATCGCCATCCTATAGCAGCCAAGATATAAGCTGTTCTGAGGGGAAGGATGATACTTTTGGCCTGTCTGCCTTTAGTCTCTGATGGTGAGTGCATGTGCTTTGCTTCTGCTGCCGCTGCTATTCTTTGTTGATGATAAAAAACAGTTTCATTATCTTTCTAATGTGAACTGAAACCTATGACTCTCCAGGAATCCTACAGGCCTTCCCTGCCAGATGAGGGCTGCTGAGGCCTCTAGTCTTGTGGATGGAGCAGTTACTGGCTTCTCAGACTCTTAATCAGGCAGATGACCATTGCTAGACCACTAGCCCACATCATATAGGTCAATATAATAAATCCCCTCTGCAATATATGTTTATTATATTGGTTGTGCTCCTCTAAAGAGCCTCATCTAACCTGGTCATTAAGTTTCCTAGTTACTCTCATGTATGGTGGGCTCTAGGTGTTTGCTCAAACAGTCAGAGGGTGTCAGCTCCAGACAAAGTCACATCTTTCCCATGGTTGCTGATTCTAGATTCAAGGAAGGGTGTTGAAAGCTGAAGACAAAGATAGGTTAAATCAGAGCTCAACTCTGGAACAAATCAGATTCACCATCATACCGGTTGCTTTCCTCATTACTGACAAATTACTGGAAAGAAGCAACTTGCAGGAAGGACTTATTTTGGCTCACATTCTTGGAGGGTGTTGTCCATCACAGCAGGGAAGGCATGGCAGAGTCCATGGCTACAGGAGCATCAAGCTGGCACACTTCACGTCTGGGAAGAGCAGGAAGCAGGCATCAGGGTATGCTGGTGCTCTTTTTATTCTGTCTAATACCCAAGCTCATGGGATGGTGCCAGCAGTATTTGGCAGTACACAGCATTAGTCCCAGAGATGAAAGTTACCCTGGGTACTGATATCAGGCTGTCTAACTGAATCAGCGAGATCTAAGATCAGTGAGAAAACCTGTCTCCAAAAAGTAAGACAGAGTGTATTGAGGGGGGAATGCCAATGTTTAACCTCTGGCCTGCATTAACATGTGCCCACATGTGAGTACATGCATGTACAGACACACAGAGAGAGACAGAGAGAGACAGAGACAGAGAGAGGGAGCAGAAAATAAATAAAAATAGAAAGAGTGAAGAACATGACAAAGTTCTAGAATGGCAGACTCCATCTGTCACCTGCCCAGGAGGTTTGTGTCTTTCCTCTCTCTTCCCAAGCACCTAACTATCCTTCCACATAACACTGCACGGTATCTCTTTACACCACGGCTTCTCACAGCAGACCATTGGCCCATGAAAGCAGAGGTCTCCTCCTTTACTCTAGATTCTCTGTTCCTAGATCAGAGCTAGTGATACTCCAAATATCACATGTAAACTGAATGCATGATTATACTATTTAGGTGTAAAAGCTTAAAATTTATTATGATGCTCTGAATATTTTTAGACACATCTCATGATCTTCAGAGCTTTAGTTTGCTAACTGCTAGTTGGGAAACTATGTTACACTTGTCAATTTGTAATGAAAATTGGGAATCTATAACCACACAACACACAGTTTGAACCCAGAGGGTCTCTGCAGTGGTAAATTGCAAATTTACCCATTGTACAGGTGGGATTTGTGTAAGGTAGTCTGGGCCAGACTTGGGCCTCTAGACCATCAGTTCATAACTATTTGTATTCTCGTTTGGTTTGTCGGCTGTGACAGTGTCGTGCTAGCTTGCTCAAAACTAGTTTCTAATTCATGGGCTCCTGAGTGTCTGGAACTGCACGCATAAACCACTGTGTTAGGCTCTTTCAACCTTCTTCATACGGTATTTTGAAATCCTCAAATAGACTTTCCACAGTTCCACAAGATGATTTCATCCTCTGGAGCACAGTGCTGAGTTCCAGATAAGGCATCTCTTCCCAGAACTAAATAGATACTCTGGTCAACAGAGAGGGCATCCTCACTAAATAGCGGCCAATTGGCAATGAACTGTACAAGAGAGGTCTAAGTGGGTGTTAGTTACTCTGAATGAATCAAGCTTGAAGAGTAGAAAATGAATTTCCCTCAGCCACTGTCCCTCACTGAAATTAAATGACATTGCTCAGTGAGACAGACTCTTAGGAAACCTAACAAAGTTGTGTGGTACACACACACACACACACACACACACACACACCACACACACACACACACACACACACAAAATGGTGCCCAACGTGTGGACGACTGCATCCACATAAAGCCTGACAGAGCTTGGGAAGCAATTCTAGACAGAAAAGAATAGAATAAAGCATGGCTTCTTGGTAGCAGCAATTTCTTGGGTCTGTTCTGCTTACTAGAGGCAAGCAAGCACTCTCATTTAAGAGAGGCTTCCTGACTCAGCTTTAGTTGTAAAACCTTGCAGCTCTTTTAAGAGGTTCTGTCACACAACACTTAAATGGTGTTGATGAAAAGCTGACCACATGCTTTTTGGTTTTCAGCAGTAGCAGGAAAAAAGCCATGCTGTTTTAAAATGCCGGCTTTCTGGGCCGTCCTGCCAGGGCAAACTCTGACTCTTTCAGGCAGGCAGTCTGACTACAAAGCATTGAGTGTGGTTTGTGAGCACACTGCTGCAGCTTGCTTGCTGGCAGGGACCTTGAAACACCATGGAGTTGTGGCAATAAACATGGCTCTGCCAGTACCATGAGCCTGGAATTTCAGAAAGCTAAGGAATGGGCTGGATCCAGCTGTCAAAACCATGGCTTTAATCCTCCTCATATTGCTTAGCATATTAATTAAAGACTCATGTGGTCAGAAAAGAGAGATACACAGTAAAGAGAGATTCAAAGACAAAGAAAACCTCTAAATGTTTTACAGTGTGTTAAAAATATATGCAAGCTTGGGAGAGTAAAGAAAAAGGTTAAAGTCCTTAAAAAAAGAGTAGTTGGGTGCAGTGGTACACACCTTTAAGCCCAACACTAGGTAGACAGAGGCAGGCAGACCTCTGTGAGTTCAAGGTGTGGTGGCACACACCTTTAATCCCAGCACTTGGGAGGCAGAGGCAGGTGGATCTCTGTGAGTTCAAAGACAGCCTGGTCTACAGAGGGAGTTCCAGGACAGCCAAAGATATACAGAGAACCTGCCTCAAAAAGTAAAAGTAAAAATAAAAGAAATAGAGGTTAAAGCCTTTGTCCCACGGAGCCGAGCAGAGAGGAGCTGGCAACCCTCAGTAGGCCTGCTTTTGGGACCGGGATCCTCGCCCAACCAGCTTCCGCGGATTCATCTGGACCCTGTCCCGGCTGCACCTGAGCTCGGCCCACCCGGGCTGAGGCCTTGGGGGAAGGGCGAGTCCCCTGCTAGGGGGCCTCCTTTGTCCCACGGAG